>VXAA01002805.1:181824-204071 GCA_013399115.1 Anseranas semipalmata | reverse complement strand
GTCAGCGTCCCCGCCGGGCCGGGCCGGGCCTGCTCCCGCTGCCCCGCCTCGGCAGCGCCGCGGCCGGTGCCCGCCTTCCCTCAGGCTTTTGCAGGAGCCGGGACTGAAGGCAATCGCAAACGAGCTCCGCGCTGGAAATTGCAGCCCGCGCGGGAATTAGGCTGATGCAAGCCGTGCCTCGGGCTCGGGGCTGTGCGCGGGTTTGTAAAATACATCGGACCGGGGCTGCTTGTTAAGAAGCTCGAAGGATTATTTGCCTTCCTGTTGTCACACGAGATTATGACATTGGAAGGATTTTTTAAATCAGAGCTTTCAGTGCTTACATACTGCGTTAATAATGAGATAAAGCACTGGTATCCGCCGAGTCTCCTTGTTAATATACTCCCATACCTCTGTCCAGATCAAATTTCAAAGGAAGCTCCGGCTTTTGGTGCCTACGTAGGAGTATGAGAAGCCCGTTGTATATAAGCGAAGGTGTGTTGCATTCACTTTTATTAATGTATTACCCACAGAACTGTTACAGTCCTTCACAGTCAAATTCAGATATGCTTCACTTATTTATGTTCTGTCAAATATAATCTACTGATAGAAAAATGGCAATTTGCTTTCTTAACCTTAGCTTTGTATGTGCTTTGGCTAAGTGAAGTGTCTGGTTAGGAAGCCGAGCAGGTTGCTCAGACACTGCCTCTGTTTGAGAACCAGCACAAGGAAGTGGGAGGATATGTGCTACGACCCAGGAGTTCGCGTGCCATTTTTAACTCTGCCACGAGCCACCGGGACTGCAAGGTAAAGTAGGATGGCCCGGATAAAAGCGGTTGGTTCATGCGCTGGGTTGAATGTTTACCAGCAGGCCGTAATTGTGATCCCTCCCAGTAAGAAAACACAAGCTAGAGGAACACTGCAGGGGCCCTGGGCAGGGCTGTACAGACTTTTTGTGCCATCAACAATGCGTGCTGCAAGAATTGGCTTTAGAGGCAAATGAGTAGGGCAAGTTCCATGATTCCCAAGGTGTGGGAGTTTCCAGTAAAATAAGTGAGGTAGCGCCATGAGTGCACCATAGCATGGAAAGCAAAACAGGAACAAAGCTCCAGTAACTGTAACAAAGAAGGAATGGAAAACAAACAACAGAGGACCTGGTAGCTTAAAAATACTTCAAGCGTTATGTTAAAACATACAAATGCTGCTATGCAGACAAACTACAGTGTTCTTTACCCTTTTCATTAGAACTGTCTTTCAAGTAGAGTACCTCACTCTCCTTTAAAAAGGGAATGCAGATCAAAACAATATTTGTGATATCTAACATGCCTGTTTAATGCAAATAACTGTAATTAGCTGGCTGTGATGCAATGGAAATCCCATTCCAGATGTGCAGCTATCCATTTCCTTCTGTTTATGTGCTGATAGAGTTTTCCAAAAAGAAAGTCTTTCTTACCCACGCAACCTCTGCTGGAATGGCAGAACCAGAGCTAAAAGCAGAATATTGTGGCAGAGGAGCAGCCCTGGAGTTAGATTCTGAACTACCACAACATCTCCATTCAGCCAAAGAGTGTGAGGTTGGTGGAAGCAGATTAGGGATGAGTTTCCTCCCGCATTACATCCTCTCCACCATAGGGACCAAAAAGCAATACCTATTAAGCTGAGAAAGCCACCTCATAAGGGGAGATTACAGTATAGCTATATGACATGGCTATCACTCCTTGCCACATTGAAAAAATTTTTATAAAAAAGTGACTGAAGCTCCTTGAAGCAGTTGAGTAAATGTCAGCCACTGGAATATAGTGGATACAAACCAGGGCTGCATCTCTGTTTCCATAAAGTGAAGTCCCAGGGGCCCTTTGGAACTAGCTTCGTACTGTATTACAGCATTACCCAGATTAAGCTAAAGCCTAAATCCTTCACAATCAAAATTAGCAGCAGGGCTCCGTTGACCTGACTGGTCACAAATGAGTATTATCATTCTCCCATGTTTGTAAATACAACTGTGTCTTTTGCTCTCCTTCAAGGAGAGTGAGAGAGAAGGAGAATAGGAATCGGAAAGTAGTTTAAAAGCCTAAACCACTGAAGTAGACAGGCTCCGTTTCATTTGAAGGGTGATGAGGTTCATTGCCACTCAACAATTTGGGGAACTCCACTGAAGTCAGCCAGTTGGAGGCACAGCTCTCCCCCTGCTCGTGGTTCTGGTATTCCCATGCAGGCATCTAACAGCTTTCTTTCACGACTAGCCCTGTGTATTGCAAGCATTAAGTACAGCATGACTAGCTAGCAAGCGGAATAACATAACAAGTACTGTGACAAAGAACTCAGAAAAGACTTGCACATGTTACATCTGCTAAAGCTTTTTCTGCTCTCAAGGCTCTATTTCTGGGCGCACTATTGCAATTGAACTTCACAAACCCCGATCTTCATGTTAACCAGCTAGAATGTGTGACACTTAAACAGCTGAAGATTAAGAATTAGCATTTTTAACAGCTATTTCTAAGTACCCCTTATGGCACAAGAAAAAAAAAAAAAACAAACAACTCTCCATATTTACCAAGTATTGGGTTAGGCTTACTCTCGTCACTGGTTTTGTGCATGCATCTGCATAAGGAGAATCATAAAGCCATGAGGTATTTGGCAGGTAATGGTTCTACAGCTGCAGGTGTCCTACTGCAAATTCAGTGTGCTCCCAATATAAAGACTGCAACCCAACAGGTTGGTACTTAAATTTCAGCTGTATCACTAGAAATTTAAGGTTAGTGTAGTATGGTAGCTAGTCCATATAACCCAGAAGTCATACACACTTCAGAGACTGCCATGTTTTCAGCTGAAAAATAAGAACTGTATGGAAAGAAAATAGTCTTTTACCCAAAATTTTCAAGCCTAAAACTGGCAGAGTAGGTTTATTACAACCAGTATACTCAAAGAAATGGTGTAGGAACATCAAGGAGAAAAGGAAGAAGGGATTTGTAAAAATCCCCCCCAAACATTCATTTTGGGAGCTAATCAGTTCCTTACCTACAAAGAACTATCTCTGAAAAAAGCAATTTATTTGGTTTATTTATTTTGTAGTGTTTTTGCAGTATTCTGCAAAACATTTTAAAATTATTAACTCTTTATGAAAAATCATCATCTGCTCTTCCAATACTATCTCTGATTTTTTGTGTGCTGGACTAACACCTTGTACCAAATGACACTAAAGGTATGAAAGGCACACAAGAGTGATTAGAAGTGAAATTAAAGTTATTCATGCTGTTATTCCTTTTACAATCAAGGTCATAACGAACCTAACACAGGGCATGAAAGCACAATACAGGATAAGGAAGAAGTATCCTTTCTAAGTATCCTTCCATTGTTTTACCCAACAGGTAGCTTTGGTGCCTGAAAGAAGAGTGAGGGCTAACTGGCACAACATTTTGCAAAAACAGCCTTCTAATACAGAGACTTGTTTTGCATGATAGTTCTGGTAAGTGACAACCTCATCATCTACTCTCGTCAAAGCAGTAGTCATGGAAATTTCAACTCAAGAGGCCAAAGCAACCAGCCAAGTAGTCTTGGTCTCATTGGATGGAAACAAGAAGCAAAGCCATCAGGCTAAGCAGAAACAAGTTGTCAGATATTTTCCTTTTGTAGTAAAAATACCTTGAAGTCTTTTTTCCAAACAGCATGAACAGGCTGTAGATAGTGACAGCAGCTTTAAGAGGCTTTTAACTTTAAGGAGGGAGGCAGGCTACTTCCATATTGTAGAATATAAAGGCCAGGTAGAGAAAGTTCTTAGCCATTTTGTAAAAATAAATAAATAAAAAATGAAACAAAATAAAATCTTTAAAAACAGCTAACAGGGTTTAGGGAAGGAATACATTTAGAAGTTTTAAATATGCAGAAGTGACATTTTGTTTCTAGAACTTTGTTTTATGAAGTGAAACCCTAATGAGTCATTAGTAAGGTTTTCCCCTGTCCCTGCCTCCAAAAATAAATAAATAAATGCCACCTAGTTCAATATTTCCTAATATATATTGTCTAGTTTTCCAAAAATATATGGAAATAAAACACGTCTAAGTTTCCAGCTTCAAAAAGGATACTGTTCTTTGACAGATGCTCAAATGAATAAAAGATTGCAGAAGCTAAAGTTTTCTTTCCAAAACCTGAACAGTACAAAAGTTTAGGATGTTGCCCTGAAGTCTGAAGTTCCACTCTACAACCACATACCACTGCATTTGTATGAGGAAGTGTACTGATGATGATATGAACAAGACCTATTATCTCCAGCACATTTAGAATTGTGTTTCAAGAAGTTTACATACAGAAGCTCCTATCGGGACAGAAGTGTTCTGATAGTGATGCATTTCTCCACGTGTCCCCTTTGCTGAATCACTGCCATAAGCAAAAGTTTAAGTACTCCAGTTTGAACAATTGATCAATCAATTAACAATCCCCACTGAAACAGGTCAGTCCACAATTCATTATTCTGAATCAATTGTAACAAGTGTGGTTAACTCTTCAGGGAGCTTAATGAGAAACAAAATATGTTGTTAAGTAAATTTAGGTATTTTGAAATAACAAGAGGCAATTCACTAGAACTACCACAGAATGCAGGAATTTAAGGAAAGAGAATACCACCGTATTCACAGTAATGAAGACCTACCCCTTCTTCATCAGGGTGTTTCGGAAGTTTTCTAAATATTTGGAGAAATTAATGTAAGACTTTATTTAAAAAACTAAAACTAAAGTAAAATAAAACAACCAACCAAAAAACCCACCCTAAATTCATTGAAGAAGTCACTTGGCAATTATTTGATAAGGATATACTTTTTATGCTTACTATTCTGTGGCTGCAAGTGGGAAGAGACCATAAGCTTGAAACAGAACGGTAAAAGGATGCTCAACACTTGTGAATTGAAAGCTGAAGTAAAGCCCTAACCTTAGTCAACTACTTATTATACAACACACTGGAGTCATCAGCAGGATTCTTAGTGTATCTAGCGTGCTTTCAAAATACATTACAGCAGAATCCACACAAGCCTGATATGCTAGTTTTACTCCTAGCAACAAATGCTGTGGACTTTTATCCAGTTCCTTCCAGAAACAGTATTTTATGGAAGTTTAAATCTCTACCAGTGATATTATTCACAGAGAGGTAAAAGATAAAAAGCATGTTTTAAAATGTTTTATGCCACATCCTTAAATTTAACTGTAAACAAAGAACACCATGGCTTCAATGAAAGTTATTTAAATTTGAATGCAGAGAATACTTTATTATCTGATTACAGTTTTGATGACCAATTTTAAACCATAATTAATGTGGGAAACATAGTGGGGGACATTAAGGCTGAGCCATATATATATAGACAAATCTGGATACTGATAATCTGTACATTTAACCTCTGCTTTGTCTTTATACATCTTTTATTCAGTGTCTGAAATTAATCAAACAACCAAAAAACTGGCCACTAATTTAAAGTCTTACATCTGGAATGAAATTTCTGCATGGGTTTTTGAATGCAGTGTTAATCTCAGGGGAGATCAAACAGATTTGCAAACATACTCCAAATAAAGTGTTCAAATATATTTGGAGTTCATTGTTGTTACAGTTTTGTGCAATTTTCTCTTCCAAAAAGTAGTAGGAGTTCTCTCCTTTAGAGGTTAAGCTCTACTTAAGATGGTATTAAACTTGACTAACAGGTTGGGAAATCAATATAAATTAAGTGCCTGTGGTGTGTATCAGTTTCCTGCTCTAAGCAACCTTTATCAGATAAGTGGACATACCTGCCAGTTTTACAGAATTACTCTGACTTTTCAACAAAACCCAGAAATTAATTTAATATTCTTGCACTGTGAACAGTAGTCCTACATGATGTGATACCATTTTCCATCTGTACAGCTCCCTTTTATACAGTTGGGCAACACGTGAAAGACAGACAGACATGAACTGTTTGTGTTCTGAAAAGATGTTTCAGTTCTTTAGTTCCAGTCACTGAAGGAAGAGGCAGAGGCAAGTTTGAATTATCCCAGAAAACTGAACAATTGGTTTTATTTGGTGTCTTCAAGATGCTTCACCTTCTGTGGGAGATGTAGGGGTTGTAGGAGAGACCATTTCAGGTTTCCGTGAAATTCTGTCCAGTTCTGCCTGAACATCTGTTAAAACTGGCTTCTGACCTACAAAAGAAATGCGTATCATTCAGTCATGTTTATGGAACAGTTTTGGGAAAGCCTGTAGTATCTTTAATTCTCAAGAAGCATCTGTTAAACTGAACAAAAAAGCAAAATGGAAGAATTATGTTTTTGCTTCAGACAAATCCTAGAAATTGTTACTGCACGCTTTGGGTTGCAGAGTAAAGGCCTAAGGTCAAAAATCAACAGCAAGGAAACAAAAGAAAGTCGCAGCATCCTTCTGTATTTCTGATTTCTCAAAATAACTTCCATAATTACATTAACTCTTCATATGCTGACAATTTATATATAAGGTTAAAAAATATAGAAAAGTATATTTTCTAGCAGTTACGAATTCTTCTGAACAATTTTCTGTATCAGCTGTATTTTAAACAAATTCTGGATGGAAATCAGGGGTTTCTCCACAGACCAATACGGTCAGTGTCACATACTTGGTCAGCTTAAACCTGACACTGCTGCTCATCGGTGCATGCACACCCCCAGGTGGCAAATCCCTCTCTCTCCTCACTGCTTACCTCCTTCATAACTTGGGATGGCACAAACATTTGTGCAATCACACTTAGACCTGATTCAAGCTTAACACACACCATTTTTTTTCCCCACCAGGTCACTCTTACCTCTTACCACCCAGTCTAGGTTTCTATCCTGCCATGTTCTATCACAAGAAAAGACAATATAGGAAAAGGCAGTGCAGAACTGGAGTCCATCTACACCATGACAAGTAGGCAGAGTACCTCAGGCTGTACAGGACAATTCTGACATGCAGGTAGTTTTAGCAATGTCTCAGCATCCTTTCTGAAGATGCAACTTCACAGGAACTATCCATACAGCTAATCTAAATGTACTGTGTTGCTCTTCAAATCATTCTCGGATCCCAAACCATTGTCTTAACACCCAGTTTTCAGAGGAAAAAATAAGTGAGTTTTATTGATAACACTAAATGCAAGACAGTAAGTTCTGAGGAAGGTGAAAAGGTGACACCTAAGCCAAGCTTACTTGTATTTACAGTAACTCCTTGAAAATGTAGCCCATTCAACTGGCTACACCCTAACCCTTCATTTGTTGCATTCTTAATTTGTTGCATAGCAGGAACCTTCTGAGAACATTTTTTCCTCCTTAATAGTTTCATTTTATTCTTGAAATTTCTGCCCTGGCACTGACACACCACTTCTCTGGAGTGCTGCCTCCATCTGGCTGAAATCACCCCAGCCACCAGGCAGCCGCTCCCCACAGGATTTTTCAGCAGGTGCTCTCGGCATGTCACCTCAGCTGCTCCTGTTGCAGCTGCTCAAACTAGCGCTGCAGCCTTGCCTGCAGCCAATTAGGAAGTACTTCTACACTTTGCTCAGCCAACTGAGCTCTGCATACAGAAGGAGGAAGTGCACACATGGAATAAAGCTTATCTCAGGGTCAATCTACACGAAATGTTAGTGGGAAGCCAGGTGTTTTTTCCTCTTGCTGTCTAAAAGTAAACACTAACATCAAGTACCAATGAAACACAAGCATTCTCACCTACATACAGCTTCACTAACCTCTGGGGAGAGGGGAGGAGAAGGTGTGTGTGTTCTTAAGTAATGCAGAAACACTTTAATCTAGAGTAGCAAGAAGCACCAGAATAGTCTTGCATGCATCTAGCTTTAAAGCAATCACTATTAGACATTTCTGATGAATACTAAATATTAATCACATCATATAAAAAAGCTGTCAACAGAAAATATATATTTTTACTGGCTGACAATCAACCAAAACCTTCAACACAGAGCTAGATCACTAGCAAAAGAAATGTTAAAGGTATTTTAACACTGACAATATTGTTAAAAAATTCAACTTGAAATCAAGTCCCAATGTATCCAAACATTAAAAATGGTTTATAGCATAAGCCATTGGACACAATTCATGCTTAAACAGCTACAAGGAAAGTCTTTCTTTGATTCTCAGAGCCATAAGGAGGGCAATACTGAACTGCTGTGAAAACAAAAAAAAATAAGCCATATCCAATGAAATAGTTAAAGATAGTAGTGTTTATACTGCTGATAAACTATACTAATAAGAATGATGTATCATTCACGGTTTAGGTTATGAACTGATCTTTCATCATACCTGACTTTTTTGCTGATGGTGGTAAATTGCTGCCAGCACCTCCAGTGCTGCCACCTCCAGGACTGCCACCAACACCACCAGGGCCACCAGGGGAACCAGTTTTCTTACTCAGCAGACTATTGAAGAAGTTAGCCAGGACTCCTTCACTAGTAGCTCCAGCTACAAGGCAGAGGAGGGAGACAAAAAATACAAATTTCTAAATAAATACTGATTTACTGTTTCAGTTACTTATGCTAAATAAGCATATTAAAGAAAAGAAGGAAAGCAGCTGTTTTACTTCCCCAAATGCATTTGTGCTCTCAAAAGAAAAGGTACCTTTCATATTGGGATCAATTTTTTTGGACCCAGTAGGGATAGGTGTAACACTGGCAACATTTGATGTTACAGATCTATTTGGTGTCCTAGGAGATCCTCCAGGAACTCTTGGTGAGGCATCCTATGCAAAGAAAGAGGAGGGAAAAAAATAATAATAAAAAAAAAAAGCCAAAGCTTGAACTAGTCAATCTTCTACAGAATTAAATCATACAGCATAATAGCACATGAAATGAAACACTTGTTTCTCAGTTCCTTTGTTTTTTTTAAACAATGTAGTATCCCACACAACTGAAATGACCCAGGATTAGATTTTCTTGATGTCTATTTTTCCACACTTGTATGCCATAATTATAAATAATAACTTCAGTTCAACTAAAGCACTAATGGAGCTTCCTCCCCCACACCTCAACGAGAAATGTTAAAATCTATCTGTTACTCAGTAGTGCCTCGGACCATAATGAAAACTGCACTGATGAGACCATAGAGGAACTACACCAACTTCTTGCAAAGACAATACATGCCACCAATATTGTGGAAAGGACTGAAGGTAGTCCAAGAAAAAAAAAATTACTGTTTCAAAGATAACAAATCACATTTCTGTAAAACTGTAGTTCATCTAAAAAAAGTAAAGCCACCTTTAAAAGACCACATGCTCTCCATTGAACTTGTTACTTTTTAGTTATTTTAGTGGTATTTTAAATGTAGATATGTCATAGTTCTCATTTGACCTTAATTTCCCCCAACTCTCAATATTCCTACAGAGATGGTGCCAAATTTAGGATATAAAATGCACCAAGGCAATTCAGCTGACATACAGTTTGCTCCCTGGCACACTGTTGGGATGGAAAAGGCGGTCAAGTAACTGCTTAGATGCACTCTAACATATGAAAAGCAAAGCCATGACATTTAGCCCTTGCTGCCAATACAAGTTGTCATGCCTAGCTGTGAAGAATTGTCATCATTTTAGAGCAGTGTAAGATGTAGGCTTTAAATGCTATGTAGTTAAAAAAAAAAATCAAAAAATATTTGATAGTGCAGTGAAACAACCAACCCTCTAAATATATGAAAGCGGATCATTTTCATGTGATGGTATTTAAAATTCTTATTACTAACCACTGGCCTTCCTGCAGCAGTAGGTGGTTGTTTCGCCAACTGTGACTGCAAAAAACAAACAAACCCATGTAACATTAGATATTACAGTAACTAAGAATACAAAACCAAATTTCTACCAAGAAACTTGTTAAATGTCTGCTTGTTTTATAGACAGAAAATTACCTGTTGCTTCATAAGAAACACTTGGTCATCTTCTGCAACAATTTCTTTCTCATGAACAAACTGCAATACAAAAACCATTAACATCATTTTAACTAAAAGAAATATTCTTTCTACACCTCCTGGTCAATATGACCAAAGCATTCAATAATGAATTAAACATGGTCTGCAGTCAACATATTATTTTACACATTTTCTGTATTTAAGACTGCTACCTTGTAATTCCATTTAAGTTAACTGAGGTGAAATAGAAAAATCATTTAGTCCTTTGACTCGGCTGACATAAGTTTGTAGATGTATCTGTGGAAAGATCCATTATACGTTCAGTAAAAGAGGAATGAAGCGAGTGATTACAAGGCATGTTCAGGGAGTCTCAGGATCTGCAAGAATATGGTTTAAAAGGCATTTAAAGCATGTGATACACGGTTACGTTTCTGTTCACAGATGCACACTCTCCACAGCTTGCTCCCCTGTCTCTGTTAACAGTTAACTCTGTTAACCAGGCCTAAGCTCGGTGTTCCTGTCAGTAACTTTTGCAAAAGTGACTCTTCATCTGGACTACCTGAGACTGGTACATGAAGTGGAGAGACACATCTTAGATCCCAGTTCTACACATCAACTCACAAGCACTGTCCCTCCAAATAAGCTCCCCACAAAAACTTTGCCAAAACAAACATGGCAAATACCAATACAAAAATTTATAATCCATGCCTGAAGTTTATAAGCATGAAAAAAGCCTGCCAGTTGTATTTTCCTTGGACAATTAGTATTTAACATACTATTGTATGTCTTGATTTCTTCCCTAAAGATTACAGAAAGAGGATGGTAGTAATTTTCTCAGCTAAAGTAATTCACACTTGGAAATATGATCAATCCCAAATTCTTAGCATTGTTAGAAAAAGTCATAGAAATATTTGCCTTCAATAACTTCTTCAATAACATGGGGTCCACGCCTGCTGGCATGTAGTTCTGTCAAACTACATACTTAAATGGTATGAAAGAGAAAATATACTGATTATACTGTGGAAGCTGCGTAATCACAAGTAGAGTGATCTTTCTAGATAAATAAAGAAGAACTCTGAGGACAAAATAAGCAAAAATAAGTTTATCACAGTCTTGTGATAAACTGGAAGCAAAGTCTCAAAGAAAGAAACACTCCAAAAGCTGACAGGGAAATAAATAAATAAAAAGCGGAATGCCAAAATATTAGAAAAATGTATTCTCTTTTTACAACACCTTAATTTACCTTTCTGACTGGTGGTTTTCTTATGCTATCTTCAAAACTGTCTTCTGCTTTTAGTGTTTGAAAGTTCTCGTGCAATATTCCTATCTTCTTGTCATTATCCCAACCTGCAGGACTAGAAAAAGGATCATTTGGCTTTAAACTCTTTTGTTACTTCAGGTTATTCTTGTACGCAATCCTCAACTGCACAGAAGTGAAAGCCAGGAGAGCTGTCGTCATTCCCTTTCTTCTGTGTAGCTGGGTTACTGACTAGTACAACTGGTTATAGACTGGGACTGGTTCACCAATAACAGGGAAGAAGTGCCTCCTTGATTAACATTTCTCTTTGGGGCAGTGAGTATTTGTAATCTCAGTCCACTGGCACTCTCCAAACCCCAGTTTATGAGAACGTTATACTGAACTTTAAAAAGCATAAAGCAAAAAAGGCTCTAAATGCTGTTTACACATAATAATACAGCTAACTTACATAAATACTGCATCTTTTTCCACAACAACAGCAGGAACATTGAAAGGAAACCCATACAACTTCTGGACTATGTATTTATACACTAAATCAATGTTTTTGTTCTCCTTTACTGACGTGTAGATAAGTGCTGCCCCATCTGAATAAGCTTGTTAAAGAAAACTCAGTTTTAGTGGTTAGTAAGAGACAGTAAAGTGATCCCTTTTTTGTCATTTTAAAGGTTATCACCTCTGTAAAATTGAAAGGAGGAATACAAAATCAAATAGGTCAAACAACTACCAACACTATTTTTGGAACAAGCTATATAGTAATTTAAATATTCCTTCCTATATATTTCAGGGCAACTCATCTGTTGCTTTTAAAGTACAGGCTTTTCTCACTTTCAAAGCTTCACTGTGATGTCTTCAAAATTGTTTTTGCTTTTAGTGTATGAAAATTTTCATGCCATATCCTTATCTTGTCATTATCCCGTCCTGCAGAACCACGTAGAGATGTGATGCAAATACTACAGCATTAACACTAGCAGCTTCAAAAATGAAAGCTTTTACTTTCCCAGCTGGGTTTTTAAAATTAGGGGACTGAGCTCTTATGTTACAGTGATCTCCCTTCAAATGAAGTGAAGGTAAACAAGTTGTTCTATATGTTAGTTACTAAAAAACAAACAAAAAAACAAACCAAACAAACAAAAAAAAGAGTGCTTGGTATTCCAGCATGGTTCAATTTTAAAGTAACGCTGTTTATACACAGGATTAATAAATACAGCCAGGGAAGTTTTACGTAATTTTTACTTTGGGATCATAAAATACCAAATACCCTAATCTATTCCTACATGTATGAAATTTAAATTCTGAAAGACAAAAGTAATCTAATGTGATCTGATTCCCATTCAGTGACGTTTAGAATAGAATTCAAAGTTGCATATGGCATATACCATTACAGGGACTAATTCCTACTAATCTTTCATATTCTTGCTCTGTCTATAGAACTTACTACAATTACCTGTAATTCCATTTTGAAAAATTAGGTCTTGAAAGCTTTTTGAAGGACGTGCCATCTCAGTGCTTAACTGAGGTCTCAGGTTCTTGAACTATTTTTTCAATCTGTTAACTGCCCTCTCTCCAGTTGTATTTAAACTTCCCTTTACCACAGCACAAATGATGATGGCACAATGAATTATTATTGGCATTTAAAATCTATATCTTGGCATATCTAGCTGATTAAATAACACTAACCAGTGTTTTATATATTAAAAAAAATAAAAGTAATAATAGCATAGTGACAGCTTATGTATGTTGTGTCCACACCAACACAAAAGCCAGTGGATCTTTCCTACAGCAATTTGCACTTCTTTTCCCCCCTTATCACCTTATCCTAAGGAATTACTGAACACTGAAGAGACTGCATATTTGCTCAAAAAGAATAATGTCTTATGCACATCTGAAGCAATTTCATGCTTATATGAATTATCTTCTTGTGTTAGGGAGCTTGTTAGCTAAGACTTGCTGATTTAGGAACTGACTCCTAAATATGGAAACAAAGGCAAATAAAGAAATTCATGGTAAGGGGACATGCTAGACTATTGCAGATCTGTAAAAAAAAATTAAAATCACTCAACAGGAAAAAGACAAGTTTAACTCAGCAATGTCTGCAGGGGGTAACTGAAGCAGACTTCCAACCACACTAAAGGAGTTGCGTACTACTTTCGGTACGGATTCTTTTAAACTAGTCATAATTAATGAAGAGATTTGAGTCATCATTGTCTTTATGACGTGTTTAAGGATACATTGTAAGCAAAACCGTCTGATATGTGACTGAATGAAGTCGAAGTGTTCATCTCTGTAGTCATGCTCTTTTTCAAGAACACTGATGGCATCACACTGTTAAGATAAGCACAAAATTAATATACCACTTCCAGTTATCTGTTGACATAGCAGTGCTGCTGCACCTCCAGTTCACAACTGGGCAATAGGGGGTGGAGTGGGGTGGGTGGTGGAGAGAAAAACAAAAACCTGCCGAGATTGTTTAGAAGCTATAACTGAATGTACTGCAGTCAACGTTAAATTGGGAGTTAAAGTGTTTGCCATTTTTCATTCTCATTTCATTTTTCATTTTTCATTGGGGGGGGGGGGAACCACACACACAAGAGAACCACACCACTTTCTCTTTAGACTAAAAACATTATGTACTTAACACAAACCAAAACAGGTCACAGAAACACCCTACGAACTGAGGAAAGTTAGTAGAGCAGTACTCTACTAACCAGAACCCTGAAACATTCTCCTTCACGGAAAGAACAAAAATATTTAAAAATCCAAAACATTGTTTGCAGAATAAAGGAAGACCGTGGAGATTAAGGAGAATTTTAGTTGCTTACTGACTAGCTCACTTCTGTGAGCAAAACCAGGTGTGAGGAATTTCTCAATTCCCTGAAAACTGGCATAACCACAGTAAAATCTACTCCCAAATTAACATACAATCAGGGCTTCCAGATGATTCCCAACCTTCAACATTAAACATGTTTTAAAGAATTCTTATCCAAGGTATTGAGAATGAATAAGAACCATGCGTTTCCCACCCCAAATCCACAAAAAAATGACAAAGTTCCTTAAATAAAATATGCAGAAAAAAAAACTAAAATATGAAACAAACCTTTGTACAAACTACTACTACAGGAATGCCTAAGTTACATGTTAGTGTATCTGCACCCAGGGGTAAAATCACACTGTCATCTTTGTCTTCCTGTAATGAAGTATTTCTTCTCTGTGGAGAAGTTGGAAAATCCTCGCCTGGTTCTACATATTCCTGGAAGTCTCTTACCACTGAAAGCAAAAAAAGTTATATTAAAAAATCAGCTACTTTATTATTTCAACATTGATTTCCACTGCCATTGATCTCTAGCACTGTTGATTGTATAGTACTTCTGTTTCTTTATGTTGAAAAACTTGAACAGGCATTGAGCACCACCCGTTTCTTCGCTCTGTGCAGAGCAAGACAGAACTAGAAAGTCTGAGATCTGCTTTATCGACAGGCAGAAGAACATGACCAGATCAGCGTCCACAAGGACAACATTAACCCATTGTTATTTGATCACTGTTGGACCACTAGGCAGTTGCTATTAACTATTATTGCTTGAACCTTATGGGTCCCTTCCAACTCGGGATATTCTGTGATTCTATGATAAGTTTCCTTGCATTCTTCTTGGTGACATTAATGAAAGTCTGTTAGAATAAACAGAAGCAAGCCTTACACATATTACTTAGCTGCTATCTTACACCAGGTTTGACCTAAAAATCCCTTGTCCACACTTCTCTCTCACTCGTAATAAACAAAAATAGATATTGACTAGATTTGTTATTAGCTAACAGTATATTAAATATTTGCCATGATTTTACAATAGATCAGATACTACCTCAAAATTTAGAAAGGAGGATAAGTCAGAATACAACAAGAATGAGAAGAATAAAATACAAGGTTACAAGTGTAACTCTGGTTAGGTTCCAACACAAAACACCCAAGCATCTAATTACTGGGTCACTTAATATTCCTACTGTCAGGGATGCAATATTAGGCATCAGATGTTGTACCTTTTACATCATGTGTCCTGTTTCACACAGTACAAACAGGATTCTACCCAAAACCACCCACCACTGATTACTTTTCCATGAGTAGCACTGCCTGATTCAGCTAAAAATTCAGGCAGCGAGACAATTTAGCTGTATCATGCACACGAGCAGCTAGCTACTCTAGTACTTTCTCACTGCTTTGTCCTGATTTATGTTAATCCATCCTTACTTTCTCTAACCTGATTGAAGCCCTCTTGAGTTCATACCGAGAAAAGCACTGGTTGACTTAACAGGACATTGAATTATTCAGCACCCTGGAGAAAGATGTATAAGGCTGAGATTATTCCACTCTTCTACAGATTTCAAGGTTCACAATAACAAAAAGCACATGTACAGATTGTCATCTCTACTTCAACAGTCAACTCGGGCTCTTATTCAGGGAACACTGCTACTTCAACCTGATCTGAGAGCTTCGGAGAGCCTCCCAATCATGTTTTAAACCCAGAGCTCTCACCAAGGTATGCCAGCAACTCAAGGGAGTCTTTCCCACATAGGCATCCTGTCTGTTCTGGGACAATCACATGCTAAAATAAAAAAAATAAAAAAAATAATAAAAAAAATCACTACTCCAGTTCTGGAAGTCCTCTGGTTGATTCCCCAAATTCCTGTTGTATGATCATGACATACTAAGACTTCATTTGGGTACAAAAAGAAACAGGAAAAAAGATTAATGTAATATATCACAGCTCAAAGACTGTGGAATATAATCTCAGGTCCTCCTCAGAGGCACAGTTAAAGCGACTAGGCCATGGGGTTTCATTAGACACGGCTGAATTCAGCAACAGGAAGAGCTCTCACAACCCTTCACACACAGCTGCCATGTATCCCCTAATTCCTTCCCATACCAGTCTTGGTTCACACAAGGTCTGTCTTTGAGTAGAGTTCAGTTGCTAAAACTGGAAGACAAACACAGCAGAACATCTCCAGAAAACTGTGCACACAAGCCCCCAGTAGATTCCAGTCCCATTAGCAAGTTAAATCAGCTCACAGGAGCCCCTCACAAGCAATAGAATAGGAGTATGTAGCCAAAACTCAAGCAAGCGAGATTCCTCTCTCCTCCTTTTGGCAGCATCAGGCTGCTACCCACCTAGCAATGCATGAAGCCACATCACAGGAGTCTCAAATTCATATTCCAATTCATATCTGGATTGTGTCCAGGGCTTCTATTATACCCTGCACACAGATGATCAATATCTTTAAGTATTAGACCAGATACTAACGGAACAAGATAGCAAACAAAACTTTTAATGACTAGCTGGTTTTCCCAACTCACTTAGTAACTTAAATTTTCTAGATTTTGTAAAATTTATTACTATTCTGTTCACTCTGTCAGTCAAGAAGCAAAACTACCATCTACACATTTTTGATATCAAAGCCATTGGGTCCTTACTTTCATCCAGTAAAACCATATCCTGAACCATCCCCCCAAACTAACAACAACAACAAAGACCTCAACCCAAAAGTGCTCTTCTCCTCCTCCTAAAGAAGCTCTCATTGTGGAAGATAAGATGATTCTCAAGAATGATACTCCCCTTAGAATAATCTTTCTCTTAAAAGAACAAAAACATCCTATCCTCTCCTCCCCCATGCCAGAGTATCTACCACCATTACCTTAAGGTCTGTATTATCACAGCACAGCTACATCTTGCATTTCTGAAGAGGCTATTCAGCAATCAGGCCATCAGTTGCTGAAGACCATCTAGTTCCAGAGACCAACTTCGGACTTACAAACAAAGTTTAATCATGCTGTTTGATCTTAACATACAGCTTTCCCAAATGTTCGCTCCTATAGTAATTCCAAGAGGTGAATGGGAAAGACTCATGTTTAGTACCCCAACTGAAATACAATGGCTGCCCAAAAGTAGTAAGGAGCGATGACATTAGTCAGTTCAGTCAGATAGTTTAAGGAATCCTGCAATAACCTTGTGCTCTGCATATTTAAGCTAAAAAGACATGAAACTGATAGAGCTACATCATATCTATGCCAAAAAACCATATAGCTGCATTAGTGTCAATAATAATAAAACTCTTCAAGTAGAAAGGGCCCAAACATTATTGTGCTATCATGAATCCTTTCAACATTTACACTTTTGTTAAGCAGAGGAAAGATCCAAAATTCTCTAGACTGACTAGTTACAGGAATAGGTAGAAGACCGATGAAGTGTAGAAAGACCAAGATTTGCCTTTAAAATAAATAAATTAAAAAAAAAAAAAAGAAAGCTATGAAGTTTTTTTCATTTGGCAAATCTTACCAAGAAAAATCTGTAGGAAACAAGACTGTAAATTCAACCTAGCTGTGTTCACTCAAAGCTTTTATTTATTTATTAAAAAGTACTTCTGTTAGAAAGAAATACTAGGATTGTTCATATAGCTACTTCAGACTTATCTGAAATTTGACTTGCTTGACCTGGAACTCCTAGCTTTAAGTCACCTTTCCAAACAAGAAAAAGACTGCAATGGAGAGATTAAGTGGTGCAGATAGCATTAAGCATATTTGATTTAAATGGATTCCTACATTTTTGGAGAATACTCACACTTTTGTTCCATTTCTTTCATTTCTTCAGGAGGAATTTTTAGCTTGTCAATATGTTCTCTTACAACACTTGCCCATTTTTGTAAAGAATCCAGTGCCGTCCAAGGTCTAGACATGTCTACTACCAACATAATTAGAGTGTCCTTTAGAGAGCTTGCCTCCATTGCAAATTTAAGAAGACCTTTGTGATACAGGTCACCATCCAAAATCCATACATTACACCTTGTTTGGTCTACAACAAAAGGAGAAACATTTTATGAGATTTACTCGGAACAGTCTACTACCCAATAGCTATTACATTTTCATTAGACATGTAAAATACAAGGAACAAAGAAAATGACATGTTTTATCAATCAGCTGAACACACATACATAACAACACAGCAAACTGCAGCTTGTGGAGACCTCCTGCCCCTCTGAAACTCTGAAAGAATTCAGTTTAATGGCTGATAACTGAAGATCTTAAACACATTACCTGAAAGTGAAAACCCAAAGACAGAATTCAGCATTTCCAAAATTAATCTTCACCATTTTAGAGGGAAAATAGTTTTCTTCAAGAAGCAACTTAGAAGGTGAAAATTGGAGTTTTGAAGGGGAGATGGCAGTCTTTGACAGCTGAGCAAGCCAAGGGCTGAGAAGAGATGGCTGAATTCATCCAGTGTGATATGCCTATGTAACTCTTAAAGAACAGAATGCACCTTGGCCTGTCAGGAAGCTGGAGCAGAACTGCAAGTTTTTGTTGCAGGTTTTAATGATTTAGATGGAGAGTGAACAGGCAAGAAAGTTATTCTTTAGATTTGCAAAAGGACAATCGCCATACACATAGACCATCCTACTGCTTCTTCCCCCAGAACACTGTACTCCTATATTCAGAGACACTTCACTTCTGTAGTAAGTTAAGAGCTGGTGATTCAAAATTAAATAGCTTAATATAATTACATCTTGCCTTCGGGGAAGCTTTTACTACTTGTTACAGAAGTTCTGGGGAAGATATTCAGAACAAACTCCCACTCTATTCTTAACTTTGGTCATATCAGCTTTGAGACTAATACCCAGACATGGAACTCAGGAAAGCAGATGATTTCAGGAGGAAAAAGGGACCAACTTCTGTCTCTCCTTCTACCTGTATTTGTTCTCATAGCACGGACAAGTCATTTTTTTTTCCTCGCAGCTCCTAATATGTCCTTATTCACACCCAACTCCCTCTAAGTATTCCCTCTAGATAATTCATTACACTGCCACAGTTAGTAGTGAGACTCCACCCGGAGCACTGCATTCAGCTCTGGGGCCCCCAGCAGAAGAGGGACATGGACCTGTTGGAGCGAGTCCAGAGGAGGGCCATGAGGATGCTCAGAGGGCTGGAGCACCAGGCTGAGGGAGTTGGGGTTGTTCAGCTTCGAGAAGAGAAGGCTCCAGCAGACCTTATAGCGGCCTTCAGTACCTAAAGGGGGCCTGCAGGAAGGCTGGGGAGGGACTCTTCGTCAGGGAGTGTAGTGACAGGACAAGGGATAATGGCTTCAAACTAGAAGAGGGGAGATTTAGATTAGATATAAGGAAGAAATCCTTCACTAGAAGGGTGGTGAGGCATGGGAACAGGCTGCCCAGAGAAGCTGTGGATGCCCCATCCCTGGAAGCGTTCAAGGCCAGGCTGGATGGGGCTTTGGGCAACCTGGTCTAGTGGGAGGTGTCCCTGCCCATGGCAGGGGGGTTGGAACCACGTGATCTTTAAGGTCCCTTCCAACCCAAATCATTCTGTATGATTCTATGATACAGGGCCTCTTCATATTCCTTCCCTTGTCCCCCATATAAAAGCATCAATTATCCATTCCGTAGGTGCAAGTATTTGGGGCCTGGATCTTTTCCTCTAGGTTTGAGAAGTGTGCTTTTGCCTAGTGTTCAGAATGTTGCAATAAGACACTTTTCCTGGCCTTTTCTTTTCAGCCTTTTCACTGGCTCCCCTCCTCCTCATGGCTGATCATTCATGATATATACTAAAGGAGATTAGAATGAGAAACCTCCTCATGATACAAATCGCTCACATGGACTGAGCTGAACTCCTGCAAATTATCAAGAAAAAACCATCCTACTCACTCCCAATATCACGCTATTGAACCATTACTTTGGTTTAAGCTATTATTACAAATACCAACTTACCATCTCGATCTTCATCATGCACATTTAAATACAAATACTCCATTCCTCTTCCTTTTTTGTATTCCTCTATTCCTTGAATTTTTCCTATTAAGCTAGTTTTACCTGCTCCATCTTCACCTGGAGAGACAGAAGTTAGAAACCACTCAATCTTTAATCTCAGTTACATGCTAAAAACCAGTTGTGGCAAGAAGGAAACAGTGTGCTAACAAGGTAACTGAACTCATTAATGTTTCAAAATATAGAGGGGCTTTGCCCAACTCATCCATTTGTTCAAAGTGCATGCTTCACCTTCAAATCTTATTTCTAATTCATTATAAATGCAGTTATGACAGTAACTACCCTACTTGAAAAAGGTTTTTATACACATTTTAAAAGATAACTTAAGTTGCTTAACACTCCAAACAATTTCACTCTTTCACCTGCAACCAAGGTGGTAACAAAGTCTTTCTAGAGTTCAAGTGACAGTAAGCTCATCTTACAATCAGAAGAATACCATTTACAACTCTCCCCTCTCAAACAGGGCAGAACACCAGACTGAGTAAGGCAAATTGGTTTCCTTATCATTTTATAGGTTGGTTTATTTGAATCTTCTCATCGGCAGCTCTGAAGAAACTTTAAAGATGTGGCAAACAGTAAACCACTGTCTTACATTCTGACCAGAATTCATGTACCTGGGTACATACACAGCCTGCAATCCACATCCGCTCACCCCCTTCTTAATGCCCACCTATTCTCTCCCCTCCAAAGGGAGCTCAGGTAACTAGAGAACCTTACACCATAAGCACGCTAAGCAGCTCAACTACTGCCAAAGGCTCTTCTTGAAAATCTTTTAAGTATACGTCCTGGAGCTGGAAAACTCCATGTGCAATTTTTCCGCTTTGAAAGAGTAACCAAACTAAATTTGGACTCAGATCAGGGTTTTGCTTCTCTAATTTGACAGGAAGATGGGCACGTAAGAGTTACTGACGACAGACATTAGTAAATTCTCAGAACTCACTCACAGGTTATAAAATTAAGATCAAAAACAGGTTCCTAAGAAGTACCTTATCAGCTTTATGCCAAACAGAGCCTTTTTTTCAAGACTCTCTTATATAGCAAAACTGTAAGTATAAACACTACATAAAAAAGAAAAAAGTTCAAGGACAGTAATTTTCACTGTTACACGTAATGAAGTTTTCCCTTTAAAGGGACTTGACCATCATCTTCTAGACAATATTATGGCTACATTGAAAAGACCACAGATATAACCACAGAAGAGAGCAGAAAAATCATACTTTATTTGATAGACTGGCATTGAATTTACCCAACATAAAACTCCCAAGATTACCCACATGAAATATTCAATTTAGAGTTGAGCTTTAGGTTCACATTTGACTAATATTCTAGAAGCTACCAGAAAGCGTAATACTATTTACTCTAAGTAACCCAGAAGACTTACTCAATGGAATGAAAAGGCATTTAAAGAAAAGACAACTAAGACCAGAATTGAAGTTTAAGATCTAGTTAAGAGCAGAGAAGTTAAAACTGCAAAAGGAAGTTCTATCAGTTAAACTCTAAGTTTATTTGAAAAAAATACCTTGCTAGGTCCTTTTATTTGTTAAATCTAGATGCGGCTAAGAAAACACAATTATAGGTAACTTTGAATAAATGCTGGAAAGCACAGCTATTTTCTAGTCACACAATTTCTTTCTCTTCTTGTGAGAATATTCTTTTAAATAAAAATTCTGCCTGAAAAGTGAAGAATTCAAGCTTTTTCACCACAGAAGAAATACAATTCCTCCCCTACCCTCACCCAAGTACTTATCCAAATTCCTTAATTTTGTTGGCTAGAAATAACTGGGGTGACTCTATTAAGAGCTGTTGCACTGGCAAGGTATGCTGCTGAAGTTGCTATTTTGCCAAAGTTTTCTGTATGAGTCATTCTGTTGTTTTACCAGGTGAAAAAAAAACACACGAGCAGGTAGCTTCAATTCATTTGTGCCAACAGAATGCTCAAAAGACAAAACAAAACTTGTTATTCCTTTTAAAGAGAATTGCACTTCACAGCTTTCCTGGTTTCTCAGAATAGCTGACCTCTAGCTAAGTTCTCTTGCATTCTACTTTGTTTTACACACGTGGTAATAAAGATTACAACTTGTTTGCATTGGGAAAGTTTAGCACCTTCTGCAAAGTACATCTGCCAGTTCTTAACAGAAGTGCCTGCAATTTAGATCTAAAAAACATCTGTGGTTATGAAAAGTTCTAAACATTTCCAAAGGTACACTTAAGCATTCTAAACTAAGCCATACTTACACAAATGCTAATACCTATACAAGTTTGTTGTTTGAAAAAGCCCAAGCTAAACAATATAGACAAACTTGAAATATCCATCCTGCAAGCCCCTTATCATGGCTGT
>VXAA01002805.1:150008-173328 GCA_013399115.1 Anseranas semipalmata | reverse complement strand
CCCCCCGCAGCCGTGGTTGCGCCTCGCGCCTCGCGAGGCGGGATGCGCGTTCACGGGACCTCTGGGCGCGCGGAAGGAGCGTGTCAGCACGGGCTGCTCACCCGTGCCCGTAGTGCTTTCTTCTGGCTTCTTTGCTCAGTTGTTCTTTTTTGCCCTGAAAACTGCTTTTTTTTTTAGTATTAAAAAACAATCCACGTTTCTACCCATGTGTTTCTCTCAGTGACTTTCTGTCGCTTTGCAGCCCAAGCGAGGGATGTTCCTTTCATATCTTGTTTTAGCAGAGATCAAGTGCAAACTGGAACTTACGGGTCGCAATTCATGAAAGTAAATTTTGGGAGGTCCTTTAGCTATAAAATAGCAGAAACAATGAGACTCACATACTGAATTACAGCTATTGTCATCATGGATGCACGGTTATTGGTCAGAAGTATTTTGTTGTAGACAGTGCAGAAAATGGGCAAAGTTTTGGTGCAGGTGTGTCATTCATGGGACAGTGACCAGTAAACAGAGGAATGCTGCTGAAAGGCCACCAAGAAAAAACACTTGCATGAACTAAACTTTTCCTAAGACAGCAGGGCAATTTAGCTTCCCAAAGTTAAAGGGTTCCCCTCCCTCCATGTCATTTGCTATGAATTCTCTTCTGTTATCTCTGATTTTCTTCACTGTTGTGTGAACTGATTGAAATCACTAAAATAGCAGAAAATTGATGACTAGAATGGCAGAACTCTTCTAATTTAGTGAGCTAAATCAGCTTGTGGGCAGGGTTTGACAAGTGGCAGAGGCAGAGCAAAGGGTAAGGAGCAGAACCGCCCCAAAACTAAGGAAAGGGGGAAGAGCAGAAGGCAGAGGGAGGGATGAATTAAGAGAGCAGTGGGGTGGGAATGTCCTTCCAGTGACAGCCAACGTGGGGTCAGCTCAGCTGCAAGTGAAGTTGCAGTTCAGGGTGAAAGGGAGGAAACGGTAAGGGCAAGGTTTAGCTTATAGAGCTGGAATTGTAAGAAACTAAACTTCTTGTTTGATTTCTGCTTTTCACAGAGAAACAGTTCTCTTTATCTTCTGTGTAAATAACTTAAAGCAACGAAACAACAGGTTCTGTTGTACATCTCCTAACTGAAACAACCTCCAAGCACCCAAATTTCAGCTATCTACTTCAACCAGGAGGGATAACATTGGTTTTAACACAATTTGCATTTTGTTTGAAAAATAAATTGCTACTTATCCTGGTGTGTGGTCTTGGAATTTTGTGAAGCTTTACTGAGAAGTGGAAAATCTCTAAAATTCAATGAAGTAGGTTTTAACACCTCACTCCCAAAGGCACTGAAAATAACAAGAGTTTTAAATTATTCTGTGTTACTCATCATTTTTAATGATTTCACATATATTGTTTGTATGTGACCTATATTAAATTGAGGTATGTGAATAGTATTCCCCTAGGACTTTTTTTTGAAAGCAAAATGTGTATGACAGCAAGTAATATTTAAATATGTGAAAGTTGTAGACAATAAAAGACTACATAGAAGAATGAGAATAAAAACATATTGTTTTATGCTGAGTAGGGAGCATATTGATGTTGAGAAAAGATGGTGCAATTTTCCTGCCCTTCTGTTTTCACAGAGGTTAATGTTGCTAGCTGGAAACAAATATGTATCTGGTGATTGCAAACCTGCCAAAGCTTATTCACAGTGAAAGAGAGGCCACCTCTTTTCTTTCTCCCCTCCTCCTTCCCTGACATCCATTCGCTGTGGAGTCTTTTTAAGGTGGCTTTCGCTGTCTCATCCTCTTGTAATGGAGGATTTTGCTGTGTGCCTTTGAAAGAGATGTGTGCATTCAGAACTCTCCGAGGATTCATGTACCAGATTTTCACACCTGACAGTTCTGATGATGGTTGGTTGGTGTATTTGCCACCTTCACCAGAAGCAATCCCTCCCTCCTATTCTTCCTTCTCTCCATTTTATTTCTCTCGGGAAATGCAGAGGAGAAGGTAAAAAGGGAAATGCTTGGTCATCGTGCTCTCAGGATAGTTTGGGGAAGAAAAGAACAGCAAGATTGAAACAAACATTGATAAAATCAAGTCTTCAACTATGTAGTATGCTGATACAGCATCTTGATTAAAAGGCAGGGCTGCTATACGGTGAGTGTTATTCATAGTTAGCTGTGCACATGATAGGAGGAGGAAATTTAGAAGAAGCCTGTAATGAAGATGAAGCAACAATAGAATAAGAAAGAAAATCTATAAAACATTATTTCCTTTCTTCCCCTATAAGATAATTTTCTGTCTGGCAAAGACAATCTTGTGAAAGTACGGGAACCACCATTCCATGCAGCCTTTACCCCAAAGGAAACTGCAAGCAGGAGCTGATGATAATGATGTCCAGCAAACATAAAAGCCTCATTTTATGCTATCTCACCCAACCTATAGTGATTTATCCAAGCACATTAAATGTAAGATCTTTCCCCAGCATCGAATCGTAAGTTTTAAAGTTACAAGTTTAGAATACGTTTTCTTAAAATATTTTGATGTCTATGTATATCCACACCAAAAACTACCATTCTGATCTGGTATCTTATATACTGTCACTGTTACACTTGTAGGGGAGGTTGTGAATAAAAAAAACAAAAAAAAAAAAAAAAAAAAAGAATTATTATATCCATCAATTATGATGACAAATAATTTTATTTCAGGTGTTGATTGTTAACAACAGTTTTAACTTGAAAAAGGGTTGTCCATAATTTAATGACAAGATCCCCGTCCCTCTGTGAGCTGCCCTGGGGTGATGCCAGAGTGCAGACCCTGAGAGGAGTCGGCTGTATAGCTTTGGGCTAGATGCCCCGTGCTGACCAAGGAGCGACCAACAGGGAAAGACACCTCCTGTGCATGGCCTGTCAGTGATTGCAGGAGTGGGGTCCTGGTTTCTCATATATTCTGTGCCTTTCCCAGTTTCTGATGTGCTTCGATTATTCTGTATTCCTCTGCTTGTTCTTAACATAGGGCTCCTTGTTGGCCGTCAGTCTTCGCGTAAAGACTTTTGTCTGAATTAGCATTGCACGAAATCCAAAAAGGAATGGTTCAGCTTCATCTGTCTGCATGTATTGTCGGTGGTCAAATACGACGAAATTGGTTGTGAATTTAGAAGTGGAAATGAATTGTTACAGTTCAACTACATTTAAAAGGTCCATTTTAGGTTGTTGGAGAGATTTTGCCCTTAAGGTAAAACTGTCTTCTTAGCAATGTTGACCTTGTTGTTGAAACCAAAATCATAAAGGTCACAGCGCTCAATAGGCACTGGTAGTTCACTGTGCAGAAAGCGTCTCTTTGAAAAGGCAGCAATGAAGAAGCAGAATAAGTAGAATTTCCAGCAAGATATTTTGTTGCCTTTGGCTATAGTTTATTAAAAAGTACAAAAAAACTTAAAAAGAGAAAGATGAGTGTGATTTATCATTATTTGTTGATGTGAATTTGCGTGTAATTAATAATCAGAAAGTGTTCATGAAGATGTTAATGATTTTTGAAAGTGCTTTTTTTGTTGTATTAACAGCAGGTCATCTGAAACTTAATCTTGAAAGTGAATCACTGGTTATTTTCTTGTTTACAATGCTCAAGTTGTTCTTTCGGGAAATGAAAAAAATATTGTTTGACTTAGCTGAATAATTGACAATTACACAAATTGCAAATGGACAACATCAGCACAGAATTAATATTTGAACCTGAATGCTGAAATTTGTTATTGTGAACTGTATGGATAATACTTGGGAATAACAAACGCATCTCAGGAGACTTAATGAGATTAATCCATAAGGAATATTAGACTATGACCAGTTTTGTCTAACACATTTCTGTTTTCATTTTGACCAAGTACAAGTCCTGTTATTCATCCAATACTGTTTTTTTTGCTGGTTGGTGATATAAGTTCTGCAGAGCATGCAGCAATATGACCACTTACTTCTGCATTTATTCTCTACATATTTCACTGTACATTTTTAAAAATGTGTAGGGCTAACTGTAATTCTATGAAGCAGAGTATTATGGTCTGCTGCAAAGGAAACAAAGGAGTTTTCTTTCACAGAGACAGCATTTTATTTCTTTAATCTAAGTTGGTTAGCATTCTGCAGCTGTAGCAGAGCACCTTAAACATATGTTTAAGTACAACCTTAAATTTACTTGGAATCAAATGGGATCTAAAAAGTGCTTTACATGTCTGGCTGACAAGTAAAAATATGTTCTTGCCATGCATGCATAGAAGATAACCATGCAGGGTCTGATCAGCCAAGAGCTGAATGCCTTTCCTTTCCTTTGGGAGACCCGGTACATTCCCCCTCAAGGCACAGTCAGCTCCTTCAGTGACACACGGTTCCTTCAGTCTGAGCAGGATCGTTTCTTCAAAGAGAGAGATGTCTTAGTTATATATATATATTTTCCTGAATAAACAGTATTGCATTAAAAAAATATACAAATGAATAATTTCTCTGCTTACTGTAGAGGCAATCACCAGCAGGCACTTCCTTGTGCATTATTTACAATTCTGCTCCTTTATTTGGTTCTTTACCCCTGAGCAGCTGAGTGATAGCTTCTCAAGTAGCTGGTTTGCTTTGTACTGGCTTTTTGGTTCTCAGGTGGCACAGCTACAAAGGTAGGTTCCCATGAAACAAGGAAGGATGTTTATTGGCAATGTGGTAGCTACGTCATGCATGTTGTCTCAAGGTATCCGTGAAGAAATTTGTATTTGCTCTGTCTTCGGTGGGAATAAGGTAAGGCATCTTCCATTTACTGCAGAATAAGAATGTTCGTAGAGACAACTACTGCAGAGTAGCTAAAAAAGTGTAAACCTGCACTCTGGCTGCCTTGCAATAATTAATGCAAACATGCCTTTCTAAGCAGGGGTTGCCAGACTGTCACCTAACTGCTCCATTGTGTGGTCTGAGAATCTCTCATCTATAAGCCAGTTTCTCATCGGTCCTTTCCCTCTGGCCCAGTCCTTGGCTGGTATTTCCTCAACTATTTATAAAAAATCTTGAAAGGGGCTAATGCTTCAAAATCCATAGCCCTCCTTGGGATATAATGAGCATTTTTAGCTGCCACCAAAGCAAGCATTCTGTAGTGCTTAGCTTGGAAAAAAATATTCTAGTTATGTAGTATTACATTAAATACATTGGTTTTATGTTTTCATCATCTTAGTGGTTTAATGATCTTGAGACCTA
This sequence comes from Anseranas semipalmata, assembly GCA_013399115.1. Classification (NCBI taxonomy): domain Eukaryota; kingdom Metazoa; phylum Chordata; class Aves; order Anseriformes; family Anseranatidae; genus Anseranas; species Anseranas semipalmata. Next base: position 168,132 of record VXAA01002805.1, on the reverse strand, counting down.
CTATGATTTTATCCTAACTCTGCACAGGAAGTTGTGTTTTGTTACTTGCTAAAAGACATCTCTATTTTCAGTTTGGAATACATTAAAAAGCAAAAGCTTTGGAATATATTTATTTTATTTACACAAACCTATGCTATTCCTTCCATTTTTTCCTTTAAAAGTTTAGTCATTGGAGGTCTACAGACCTGGGGAATACATACCTACTTCTCAAATTACTGGGTTAGAAACTCCTTATTTTAGCTGTGATACATTGTTTCATATGGTGGACGAAGATACTTTTTTCCCTATTTCTGCGAATTGTAAATAATATCTTGGTTAAGAATGATGACCTTTTCAATAGAACTGCCTGTTAAAATCATCCTTATCCTCAGAACTATATAAAAGGATTACTTTGGTTAATATAAACAAATTGTGAATGTAATCTGATAATTGATAGAAAAATATAGCCCAAATAGAAAATAAAACAAAATTAGCAATATGGGGAAGGAAATTATTAATAGTTGCCTTAGAATTGCCTCACAGTTCTTAGAGTGTTTAAAAAAAATGTTTTTAATGTTATGAGAGGAGTAATACCAGCCATAAGAGTCCTTACTTGAAAGCAAACCTTAAACAAAGAATATATTCAGTAAACAGAACTATAAAGGTTCTTCGGAGTAGAAGGAGACCTGCGTTTTTTTGTCTTTTATTTAAATCCTGAAGAAAAGTATCTTTATGTTGTATTGAAAAGTGCTATGTGCAAAATTCTGCTATGTAGCAGGATTGAACCAAGAGTGCCAAAAAGATATACTGTCAGGCACATTTTTAATATATAAAGTAACATTTACAAAGTAAGGAAAAAAATCAGAGCATGAATGGAAAAAAATCAGACCTCAGCACCAGGCATTTGTAGCCATCCTTGAGAAGACAGACAGAGTAATGGGACAGGGCCATGTGGTGGCCCTTTGTCTGACTGGCTAAAAATAAACACCGTACTTGCTTCATATGCATCTCTCCCCTTAATGTGTGGGAGGACAGAAGAATCCACACAGGAACAGATGCTTTGCTCTTGTCCCTTTCACAGCACCTGCCAGTTTCTTCTCCCTGCCCTTCTCGCAGGGAAGCTACACTCAGGTGAAAGGCCTGTGTTTAATTCTTAATCCCTATGTGATGGCAGCAGGCCTGTGGATGTAGCTGAGGATTAACTGGTCTTCTAAAATATTATTTTTTATCTGCATTTAAAGTTTTTAAAGGTATTTTATTTCAGGCTTTAATATCAAACACCCCACTCCAACCCTCCAAAAAATAAAAAAGACCCAAACCAGAATATTTATAGATTTATTTACATTTCTTCTTTTATTGCAAGTAAATAAATCTTGCACCTTATGGCTAATTGAAATAATTTCGCCTTACTTTGGCAAGAATCTTGTTGACTTTGGTTTAACTTTTTTTCCCCCCAGTTGTTTACAAACCGCCATGTTGCATTTGTCTTTAAGATGATGATTTATGGTGGAAACTTGCTGACCCTTCACTGGAGGAATACAGTAAGTGTATCTTAGCCACATATTCTGAAGTCTTTGAAACGAACATTGATGTTTATTAACAAAATGTTCAGTGTTTTGGAAAGAGATTAACAGTGGCACTTCAGCTGAAGAATTTGTCTCACTCATTAGATTGCATCTGAGATCTCTGATTGCTTTGTTTTGCCTCTGAGCGGACATTCGAAATGCCAGTCAGGAACATTAGGGGTGTATGCACAGGTATATGGATTCAGTGGCAGTGAGACATGTGGTGGGGTTGATTTTTTTCTTGAACTAAGACAAGTGAAACCTCTTTTATTGCAGAGGTATTTCAGCAATGCAAAATAAGCCTGAAAGGAGAGTTAATCACAGAGACTTTCTGCAGGCTGTTTCCTCTTATTTATTCATTTCTTCAACATGTGAGGAACACAGAAGCCAGGTACAGTGCCAGGAGGACATCCATCATGACAGCAGAAAGCGAGTGAGGAAGGACCTGCTTCCTCTGCCAAACAATTACACATCTCTAATCACATAGTCTGATTTCAGGTATGTGTTACAGGTTTCCAAAATATATGTTAAAGGCTGCAAGTGGTAACCATAATAAATTGCTTTAAAAATAAACATTCCGTGGTTTCATATTGTAGTAATACATATAGTCTGCATATATTCTATCCTACTTGCATAGGAATAAATATTCATATACAGAATTCTTGTCATGTGGTTATATCCAGTAACTACATTTAAATTTGTGCAGAAGGCCACAATGTTTTTTAAATGTCTTCTCCATTTAATTTTTTTTCCAGTATATCCTTTCTCCTAATTCACTGTGTCTTTCACAGCCCTTTTCCTCTCACCATTCTAGTTCATCTGTAAGACATAGGAATGTCCCTCATTTTCTCATCCACCAAGTCACTCTGAGCCATTGGTGTCCTGGAGCTTCTTGTGCTGTCTTTGCATTGTCATAATGTTCTTCCTGTTTCCCTGTGTTTTGGAGCCCTTTTCTGCCCTCAGATCCCCCCCCCCCCCTTTTTTTTTCCTTTTTAAACATTTATGCAGATAGTAATGCCGGTCTTCCCTTCATGCTTGTTTCAAGATAGAGTCCACTGCCCAAGCAGTTGCTCTCATTCCCACTCCTAGACCACTGCCCTTCCTCAATTTAAGGAAGGACCAACTAATGTGAAAGTGAAGCATTCATTCACATAGGTGGCAGGCTTCCTGCAGCCTTGTTGTCTGTGCAGTATCTGTTAGTAAGCGTGTCTTGCAGTAACAAATCTGCAGTGTGGAATAGAGCCAGAGAAGGAAATATGTCCAGACTAGCTTGGCAAAATGGACTGTATGGGGAAAGATTGGAACATGTGAGGAATTAAGATAGACTTTTTTTTTTAATAAAATTTAAAAAATGCAGACGCAGTGTCAGGTGTTGACTCAATCTTCATTTCCTACTGCTTTAATTGCATTTCTTCTCTTCTCAGGCATCTGTCAGGAACTCTGTGATGGTGATACCAGTGTCTGCCATTACTATATTAAGGAGGTGTTTCTTCCAAAATAATAAGAAATGATGTCATTCTCATAGCAGAGTCATCACTAAGCTTCAGAATCATTGTGGTGACTCATGGGGCTAAGCTTTCCAGCAAGTTTTCCAGTCAGTTCAAACTCAGTGAAGACCCAGGCAAATAACACCGCAATCTTTTCAGGCTTTTTTGTATGTCAGAGATTATCATAGAAACATTAAGAATTTGATGTATATGGAAAAAAAAAAAATCTGTTCTGTGGAAATTCAGCATTCCAGAAAGACAAATCAGAACAGAGGCAGTGAGGAGAAAGACAGTGTGGTGATCCATGGGATTAGAAGTGTACAGTACAAGACGAGGAGCATAGTTGCACTACACAGTGAAGTATGGTACAGAAATAATTGAGCTAACCGCCACTGAACTATTTCCAGAAGTAAATCAGTACAGTGACACTAGTTTGGCATTGAATACATGTTGGGGAAGACTGGCTGTCTTGGTGCCAGGGCTTATCAGCTTGAAAGGAATGTGGTAGCACATCTATACGGCTCCTAGAACCAGAGGTATGTGAGTACAGAGCATCCGCAGCGTGCTGCACTGACTAGCACGGTGTCCTGATCTGCTTGGACTTCTTCACGTCACATACCTTGCTGTAAGATAGATATGCTGTAAAAAGAGTTTGACTTAATTAGCCAGGCAAAATGAATATTAACGGCAGATATTATTTCTTTCTCTGAACATACCACCAGAGAGATAAAAGCTGTGTTTAAACGAGGGGACAGTGTTGGTATAAGAGCATAAGTCATTGACTGAGTAGGAATACACCGAGTCTAGAAATTGGAAAAAATTTTCTGAAGGCAGAGATGCTTTGTGACTGCTGTCTGATCGAGCAGTTATTAAAGGGGATTTGGTCAGTTTCTGGAAGGGATTAAGTGATACATCTGCGAGTATAAGACTGGATCATTCACAGTGATTCTGGAGTTCCCTTCTGGCCCTATGTTCCCGTGTTTCACAATTATGTTCAAGTGGCAGAGTCAACAATGAATTCCAATATTGAATAATCTGGGAATAGCAGGGTCCTAATTATAACCTTGTGGAGTAATAATCTGTTCTTATCATGGTACATGTATTTCAGTCATTGTACATATATTTCATTTAACGGAGCTGAAAGATGAAAGGAGAGGGTTCTCTGGTAGCTGGAGTATACAACCTTAAAAATATTTAGGACACTAGCCTTCTTCAGTTGTACAGTTCATGAGACAATTTTGTTTATTCTTGATTCTTTTTAAGTAATAGTGAGAAAACTAGAGAGGTTCTGGACAAATTTCTTGTAAAAGTATGGCAAATAATATAAATCATGATTTCAGTTATTCTAATCATGAGGACTTGAGAACTGCTGAATTCAGCCAGATGAAAAGCCAATCTAACCTAATATCCTGAGTAAGTAGGTATTTATTTTGTAAAATAAGTAAAAAAAAAAAAAATGTAAGGAGGCAGTCATGGTTACAGTGATTTTTTTCGATCATGTTCTAGTCTTCAGTGGCTAGGAGGTTCTTTGGTTTAACAGTTACTGCTGGACTACTGAACAGAACTGCTGAATCTGTGAAGTCATGAATTTTTTGATTCATGGACAGCTGGGACCTTCACAATATCTAATGGAAATGAGTTCAGTTTATTATTCCCAAAAATGTGTTCACGCCTTCCAATGTTTTTATTGTGAAAGCTAGTAAATAATTGTTCCCAGCTGGCCTTTTCCAAAAAATTAATGATTTAATAAATCTCTATCATATCCTCCTTTACATATTTTTCTGATTCTACCATAACCTTTTTGTAATGGAAGGACCAAAACTGCATATATTATTCATAATGTGTCTGTGGCCTGAATGTATACAGGGCAAAGACTTCTTCTTTGTTCTCTGTTAATTTTTAGTAATTCTTAAGTTCCTGCTTCCTCTTTAGGTGCTGAGATATTTCCAGATTTCTTTCCTGGTGATGCTGACTAACACCACATGTGTATACGTATGTGTATTTTCCCTTCCTCTCTTAATGTGCTCTACATTTGCTGACACCAAATAGCCTCTGGCATTCAGTATTGAACCATCCTCTGAAGCTTTTCATAGCCAGCTTTAGATTTCCTCAGAGTAATAATTTTGTGTCATCTGAATTTGTCTTTTTCTTATTATGTGTCTACTTCTAATTTATGAATACACTGAAGAGCCCAGATCTCTCATAGCTGAGCCAATGCCAGTGAATACTGATACATTCTTAGAGTGAATGTTTCTCTGTGAAGAATACAAGCAATGTAAAATCTGACCTATTAAAATAAATTTCTTCCTTTTTTTCTTCTTCTCAAAATACATTTTTACTGTTTTAGTTTCATTTTTTATTTATTGCATAAGTAGATGCATTTTTTTAAATTAATTTTCAGGCTATAGTTCTGTTTTTCAAAGGATTCACAGGATAATGGGAAAATAAGACAACAAAAAATTCACTGGTATTTGATGATTTAATTATCACACATGTTGAGTTTAATGTCTCTAATTAATATTTTTAGTTAATCTCAGTATGAGATTCTGGCACATGGAAAATTGAAAGTGGTTGTCAGGCAAGAGTATATATAAAAAAATTTTCTATTTATTTATTTATGAATGTTAGTATGTAAATGTTGTCTTTGGATGACTGGCTACAATCTTCTATTGGCTTAATCCACTATGCTTACTTATTAAGCTATGAATACCTGCAAATCCCTTAAAGGATTAACTGTATCTGCCTGCTAAGCTTTCAAGGCAGTTAAAAATAACTGCAGACTTATTCTACTGACACACTAAAAATTGGACCTACTCTACATTTTAAGTTGTATTTGCTGCTGCTTTGACAGATGAAATACTGTCTGGAGCTGCTTAAGACTTCTAGGAAGATTCAGGTTGACCAAGTGCTCTTGAAATCCTCATTATAACCTGGGCTAACATTGTCACATGGGAGAGGGATGTAAGCCAAACTATTCCTCAGCATGAAATAAAATGTATATGCTAACAAAACTAAAAGGCTGCTTTTCATAGAAGTTTCTCTTTTGAAAAAGCACTGAACTCAAAACACAAGTTTAATTTAGAAATGAATAGAAGCATCTTTTGTTGCCAAAATGAAATGAGACATGCTTATCTGTGGTGAGAAATACAACTTGCTCTTGAAAAACTGACAATCTATTACTCTTCATAAGCGTAAACATCCCTACCAAAGACAGAAGATTAGCAGAATTCTTAAATCAAGAAACTGTCTCCCCTGTGCTAATAGTAAAGCCCTAAGAGTACTTGCCATCACTGTATGGTTCACCTCATTGTCTTTTGCCAGGTATTTTCTCCCTGTAGTCTTGTACTGGTACAACAGAAATTCTAGGTTGTAAACCAGTATCATACATGCTGGTACCTTCCTTGTTGGCAAAGGACAGACGGCCCGAGCTGGATCCTTGTTGCAGTGATTCCTATCTTCCTTAACAGATTCCATAGGTTCCTGCCAGTAAACTGAAGTTAGAGTGTATGTAACAGCTGAAACTGGTTCTAGTAATTGTAAGAGATGAAGGAACATAGCACGGCATAAAGCTACGTTGCTCCCAAATGATAGGTCTCAGGCTAAATAATATTTAGGTGGAGGCAAGAATCCTGTATTGTTGTGAGATGATGAAAGAAGAATATTGAAAACCAAAGACAGTGACATGTAGGTATTCACAGCATGCAACTCTGTCGGCATTACTAATAGTGAGCTCTCATAGGTCATGGCTTGTCAGCTGTCTGGTCAGAGTGCAAAGCATTGACACAGGTACAAAAGGAAAATTGGATTCATCAGCATTGATTCAACTTTCAGTCCCCAAATATTTTCTTTATTCAGAAAGGCTTAAACTTCTTTAGAGTTTAGCTATTCCAAGAGCTATGTAGTAGTTACTTAATTACTTAATTGTTATACTCTGTCAATGGAAAGGTTGTAGATTTACCTGCTCTTCTAAAAATTTTAGCAAACACTGCACAATCCAAGCTGAAGGATCTAGCTCAGATACAATAAGCAATATAACCCCATTAAAATTAATATGTGCTACTTTATGTCTAAAATACTTCTGGAGACTGATTGTACTGAAGCAACTTCTTACTGACCTGAATTGGATCACGTTATCCTTTCTACTCATTCTAGCTAATGGAAATCAACAAAAACTTGGGCAAGTGTTAACATTTTAAATCCATTTTTGTAGTCATTGTCTGCCAGTGGCCTTAGCCTGCCTGAAGAAGTGTCGTGCTTAAGCAGATGCATTGCTTGTGATATTTCAGCTCTTTAGTCTCTAAGAAGTAGCTGCAGAATTTCTACAATGCACTATGCAGGCAACAGTTGACACCGAGTTACTGGGTAGATTATTTGCTTCTACCTGTTTCAATGTCAATTTTTCTAAATTGGCATTTGTTGGTTAATGTGTACTTTATCTGAACTTGATGAAAAACTGTCAGGTTACATTTTATTCTGTGTGTTTTGGAGGGAGAAAATGGACTTTTATAAAATGCACTTCCTAATATAAACTATTTAGTACTTCAGTATGAACAGAAACCAGCATTTTTACAATGTAAATAAGAAACCCTGTGGAACCCAAGCTTGTCAGATTTGTGTCAGAAACTCGTCGGTTCCCTGCCAGCTCATCTACCCATCCGCTTGGCAGGTTGCCCATCCTTCCAAAAACTGCAGCTGCCTCTGTGTCAAGGACGGCAGCGCTTCCAGGGCTGCCGGCTCCGGAGCGGGTGGCCAGATGGACCTCCTCCACCCAAAATGGATGCCACCCAAAGGGTCCCCAGCATCACAGGGCGGTGTGCTGTGCAGACAGCCTCCAGGCAGGGTGGTGGGCCAAGGAACTTTCGGGTCTTGGGTTTTATCTTGTGCAAGCTTTTAGTAGTTTTCTAAGGAACTGTTTTATCAGTGGACGTCCGCTCATGTCACTATGGAAGATCCTTGTGTCTGAGAAGAGGGATGTATGCATTTAACACATCACTTTGTAGCAGTCTTACTTCCAAGGAACATGTAGAAATGATACAAAATGCAATTGCATGTCTAGAGGAATGTTACCTTTTAAATCGGAATTTGGCTTCTGACAGAGCATTAGATTTTTGGGGGCTTTAGGTTTTCTTTTTGTCCTAAGAGACATTCTTGTTTCTCCTACAAGTATCTAATCTTAATTTAGATTCAACTAGACCTCAGTGGTATCTTATGGACTAACACGCACTTTTAAAATCAGTTAGAGATTCATGGTAGTTGATACACTCTTGGTATTAATAATGTACTGTGGAAGGACTGTAATCATAAATAAAAACTGACCTTAATAGATTTTCTCCTATCTTTTCAGTGCTGAGAACAGTCTGATTTAATAGCACAGAGCAATGCTATTGAAATTTTGGGTTTTGTAACTATTCATGTTTGTATAAGGGTAAGCGCTAACCATTACTAAACCAGGTTAATAACAAAATCACATGAAACAGTTTTGCTTTTTTTTTTTTAATTCTTTAATAGTTCACTGCATTTTAAATAGCTTGTTAGAAAACATATCTTTCCTAACATAGCTCTCCTCCACAAATAAATCAATTCCACAATAATAGGCATGGTTGGAGAACTTTTCTGCTCCAGCTATTGGTTGTAGAGTGCTACCAGATGCCCACATAAATAAAAAAAATCTCCATTTTACTGAAGTTAAATAACGATATTGAAAGAGACACAAAATTAATGTAATGAAGCAACTGTGATACAACAAATGTTTTATAGACTGTTGTCTGGAGGCGATACATTTTAATTATTTATTTAATTATTTGTTTAATTATTTAATTATACATTTATAATTACCCTCAAGTAAATGTAATAAAGATTTTTTAATTAACATAATACACTAGAGCATAAGATAATTAATGCCTCATTAATTTGTCAAATAGAAACAACGATACTAAAATGATGAGATTCTGATAGATTTGCTCTGGCTTAGTAATAATTTACTTCAGACCTTGTCCCAGAAGTTAGTAGGTCCATTCCTGAATGCTTTTTGCTTATACAGTGTTATCCAGCAGTAAAACTGTATAACTGAAGAACCAAACCTTGCCTTCCTTGGTTGGACCAATGACTTATCTAAACCAGTGCAGTATGAAGGATGGAAGCACTGTAATTTAAAAGATACATTATTAGTTCTTCTGTTTCACAGCTAATGTGATTTGCTGGAGTGGAGAGGATTGACCTCATTGTGCATTTAGCAGATGCTTTCAATGAGTCGTCCAAAATGAAACCAAACTCAATCGATTTGCATCTGTGCTACTCCAGCTTGATGTGTATTGAAAACATTGGAGCTACGCTAATAATAAAATGAGAATGAAGTAGGGATAAATCATACCCACTGGTTCTTGCTGAGATGATGACAAGTAGTTTGTCTTTGATTTTATTTCTTTTTCACTAGTCAATATCAAAATTTTGCTAACATGTTTCTCACAAACATACATACCTCAACATTTACAGACTGAAAGTAGTTGCATAGTTGTTTTCTGCCTGCAAACTTAATAACATATGCATATATAAAACAGAATATCATGATGATCATATTTTCAGCTATACACTGGCATAGCTCCAACTGCATAGCTGTTGACTTCACGAGGATTTAGAACAACAACAAACTTAACAACAAACTTTAACAAACTTAAAGTTAAGCATCGGCTTAAGTGCTTTGTTAATGTCTCTCCCTCTCTTCTTCCTCTTAATATTATATAAAATACATGAAACTTAGCTCATGCCAACATACAAGTGAATGTTCAACAATTTCTATATATTCTTTGAAACCAAAACTGCTATTGATTTACGCTTGTTCCAAGCCCAAACAAAAGGCTGGTATAAAGACTTAGTATATCCACTGTGACTTCCACAGAGGTGTGTTGTGAGTCCTGTTTGTGTATGTGTCTGTGTATATATATATATATATATGTATATGTATGCATGCATGTACATATGTATCTATGTATCCATTCTCAAAGGCAAAGTATGGGCTTCTCATCTAACCAAAACTTCTGTAATCAGATAGACTGCAATTCAGAATAAATCCTTTCTAGTGAATCTGCTCCCAGTCTCATGATTTTTGCAGCAAATATAAATGAATTCCTCTTCTTTTGTGGCTTTTTATTTAAATCACTTTGTGTTTATCACAGTTCAGTTATTGATACCTGTTTTTCATTGTGTTTTAAAAAGTTTACAGCAAAATATTATACTAGTAATCGTAGGAAAGATTTAGAAAGTGAATTGCATAAGAGCTATTTTATAGCCTGAGACTACTTGTTATTTTATATACAAAACATAAAAGTTCTTACACAAAGAAAAGTATCCGAAAATTATGGCTGTAGGCAGTGGCTTTAATAAACAGTATAGGTCTGTCTAATATTTAATAAACTAAGAGATTTTACTGGAAGTGTAACCTCATATTTCTGTGATTTATTTGCCTTCTTCCCCAAAATAGCATTCATCTACAGTAATACTTAGCTGGGCATTTATACCTGGCCAAACTAACAAGTGTGATATTAGAATGTCTACAGATTTGTGGATTCATTACAGTTAAATAAAAGATTCATTAAGTGCTTTAATTATCTTGACAAATCAGAGGCTAATTGAAAATATTAGGATAGATTAGAATAAAAGATATATTTTAATCATATTTCATTAAATTTTGTATCCGAAAAATGTTAACAACATGTCCGTGTATCTCTTCATATTTTTAGTATTTGCTAGATATACTGTAGTTTCTCCTGGCATATGTGTCCTGCAAGGCAAGGGACGACGGAATCAAGAAATAAACATCTGACCATGTCACAAATCCAATTAACTCTGACAAGGCTAGTAAAGTCAAGTGAATAACAAGCAACACCGTCTGGAAGCAGCTTTGTATTTTAGATCGTACTGGAGATGGTAGGACACCAGCTGGACAAAGCAAAACCACTCCAGGCTGCTGAATTTTCTGCATCCAAGAAGACCATCTTATACCCCGACGAGATCACAAGCTCTATAGTATTTTCAAGTGTCAGATCTCATCTATTGAACGGTTCTAAGTGGCAGAGAGGAAGAGGGAAGCATTCCCCTCACAGAATGTAAAATATGTGCTAATGTCATTGCAAGGTAATGCAGAGAAGCAGAAACCACAGTTAACATCACACAGCCTGTCCTCCTAAACTTCTACCACCATGTTTGGTTATGAAAATAACCTTCATTTCAGTGCAGCAATCTTCAGACAGAAATTCGTAGTTATTCTGTGTCCCATTTAATGAAATTGAATGATTAAATGAATGCTTCACTAGTCTGCTGTACTCACTCGTTCTTGAGATTCAAAAATGTAGGTGAATGTCTCATCCTGAGTGTAGCAGTGTCAGTCTAGTGACAATCCTGTTTTAATTTAATTTAACAGTAATTACTGTTAATTGTTGATATTTGCAGCTCGTAATAACCCCCTTTTCTAGTTGCCAGAATAGTCAAACATATAGTTTGACTCCAATATGGGCCCTAAAACTGTAACCAAGAGCTATCCTCATCTTTGGGATGTAGGAAGGAATGTTTCTTTTGTTACCAGCATGGGAATTGAGGTTAGCTCATATCTCGCAGCTAGTTTGCAGCTGACTGGTGTTGGTAATTTCCCAGCACTTTTCTTATTTTCTGTTTGATTGAAACTTAAATTATATTAATTTCAGCAATTTTTTCCAAAGGGAGATTTCTTAGGTTTAAAATGGGATTTCTAGTCTGGAAATTGGAAACAAATGCAATGACTCTGTTGTTAGGTTATTATATGATTAGATTTGGAGCTGAAAATTTCCCCTCTCCTAATTCCATGTTTCTTGCCCAGAGGATACTTGTTTGTATGTGCTGCATCTTTTGATTCTTTTTCCACTGCAACTTGAAAGGATCTGAGTTTTGTTCTCACATAGAGGCCAAAAAGAGTCAAAACTCCCGGAAGTCTGTAGTGTTTGTTTTCTAGTTAATCTTAGTGTTGGTCCAATCTTTCCTGACACCAAGAATTTAACATGGGGTGAGATGGGTAAATTTATTGTAGCTGTCTGGATGGTCTCAGAGGTCACAAAAAGGAGCAAGGAAAGAATAAATTATATGAAAGATTGCTTCTACAGATAATTAAAAATTAAACATTTTGTCATGCTTGTACATTTTTCTAACTGCATAGAAACCTGATCTTCTTTCTACAACTTTGGACATAAATAGAATTTAGCAAATGGATATAGGCTGTACATGCAGCACAGGCATATGCTGACATAACGACTCCCATATGCCAGTCCACAGAGATTCTACAGCTCCTGAAACATGTTTCATTCTTTAAATAGCTTTCCATCTTTTTAACATTTTGGGCCATGTGATTATTTTCATTATGTATTTTTCCTCCTTCCTTTGAGGCCACATTCATTTATAACTGACTTGGATTAGGCAAAAGAACAGACAGAAAGAAGGTAAAACAGCTTTCAGAGATTTCTACAGTCAAATATATTTGGAACTTGAAAGGCCAACGAACTGTTGAAACAAAATAAAATCTACATTAATCTTTATAAGTAAATAAATCATTATATGGATGGAGATTTTTGTCCCGGATTCATTCAGGTCATATACAGTATTTTATTTGCAAGTAAAATTTAATCAGTTTTTAACTATTAATTGTTGATTAGTTTACTCAGCAAGTTAAAATTTAATCCAAAAAGAGATAAAGCCTTCGTATTTAATAGTGTATCATTACATACGGAAGTTTCAACTTGAACTGGAGGCTGCCTGAGTCTTAGAGTCTTACATGGAGTTTAACCTTACACTCTCACACAGACAACCATGGTAGCTGCCAACAGTGTAATTCCTGTTGGTTTTCACGACAAGAAGATTGGGTATCTCCTGTGATCTGCAGATGTGCAGTACGAAAGCATTTAGATGTGAGTTGGACAGAGGCCTACTATTTTAGGCATAAGCAAGCCTTCTATCTCTTCAAAAAACAACTCCATCAGAATAATCTCACATCCTTCAGCAAATTGTGTGACCTACAAAATATACTCAGTCTTACATTCTTAAGTTGATAAAAGTTTTGGGAGAAAAAAAATACTTCAAATTTACTTAAATGCCCTTAAGAACTTAAAAAAAAAAAGAAAGAAAGAAAGAAAGAAAGAAGCTTAATGAGAACATACACAAGGGCTTTACTGCACTGTGTGAAGGTAGAAAAATTGTACTGAACCCATTCTTTGGCTTTTGCAACATCTCACAGTGTTTATCAGCAACATACTTCATTTGTATTTTTAGAGAAAGAAAAATTGCTTGAAACATCTTAGGAAAGAAACCATCCATTTCTGAATGTCTGGACAGATGCTGAGAATAATAACTACCATGAACATGTAATTAGTAAGAATTTATGTATCTTTTCTTTTCTGATTTATAGATTATTCCTGCCTGGAGATATAAAAATTTCTCAACAAACCCCAGCTTCCCAACTGTTGCAATACCAAGGGCATCAAGCGTTAGACTTCCTGCAGTGTATGTATCAGCTTAGGCTGGCACAGGAAGAATTCTTAAGACTGGTCTAAAGAACCAACATTTACTCAAGGTCTCTGATTTGACACATACATTTGCTTTCTATTTCTGCATCTCAGGGTCAAAGTACTCTGCAATGTGGAAGGGCATAAAGTAGTGCTTGGTGCATTGGACATGATCACATTAGTCAAGCGGACATCTTACTATTACGAACAAATCAGTTCCTGCTTGTGCTAAAAGGCACTGATATAATCACAAAATGATTTAGATACCTGATCCTTTTCCTCTTAGCAGTGTAACACTGGAAATTTTGCCCCCTGTGAATTAAGGATTGGGCCTCAGTATACTTCAGTTGAAATAGAGGCTCTTCTGTCAATTTGAGGATTTAAAGTACCATAAACTTCAGGCTAGCCTTCACTACAGGAAAGTAAACATAGAATCATAGAAACGTATTGAGGATATTGTGGCACCATTCCTCTAACTGCCTTAAGCTCCATTGTTCTCCGTGTTTCCCAGTGGTACCCCCTGCACCCAGAAGCTCTGCACCCACTGCTTCTCTTTGCACACCCGAGGATGATGAGCTCCTGCCAGTCTAGGCTTGTCTCCAAGGATCATCATCTACAGTTGACTGTGAGCAAAGTTGTCACAGTGGTAAGCGTTACCCTGAAGATATTAAGCCTCTCCTTTTTGTCTGTGGAAACAAGGTGTAAGAAAGGCTTACTCAAGTTTTTTGGGGGGCACTGCAGCTGTCGCTGCAGGATGAAGTCTAATGTTCCTCCCCTGAACGACCAAGCAACGCAAGTTCCAGCGTCAGAGTGAAGAGCAGGATCAGGAACAACTAAAACGGCATCTCTCAGGAACTGCAGGAGTGAGAAAAGTTAGAGGGCTCCCACCTGTAAAGTTTTTATGTAGACAGTGAAGGCTGGTGTGAAACTTACCTACGTGAAGCTGATGTGAAGGGAACATGCTGCTTCCTACAAGTTCCACGGTTGAGGATGTAAAGTTTGTGAGGTGGCTTCACCTCAGGGAGTTTCAAAATGTGTAATGGAGATGTGTGGTACTGGGCCTCCACCTGATCCAAAATAACCTGGGTGAGAGTACAGTGGAGATGTGAGGAACCTCAGCACCAGCTGCTTACAGCTATCAGTCTTCTGTTGCTCCAAGCGAATTGCTAAAGTAAACACAGCCTATGCTGTTTTATTCACTGCTCACAAAAAGAACAAAAACTGTAATAGTATGCAATGCACCATAATTTTCCAGGAAATATATTCCATAGCACTCTGAAGGCACAAATACTGTATTTAAATGAGATTCATAGCAGTATATTTTATTGGCTTTGAGAGGGAGATTCAGAAAAAGAGGATTACCAAACTGAGACTAATAGCTGCATTCAACATACTTAAATTTACACTAGTTTACATTTTAAATAAGAACTCCCATCTGTGTGGGAAAAATATAGTACTTAAACATGCCTTATTTTATTAAATAGTGCCACCTAGGGGTTAAACGCTTTTAAAGTCTAGAGGGGCAAGGGATAGGAAGCTCTTTAATAGCAGAGAAGGTATTATGTTAACAATTTGTATTTTGGAATTTAGTAGGAAAACAAAGTGCTGCCGAGATTTCTATACTGTTGTACCTGGCCAAAAATTGTAGCTTTTACAGTTCCCTTTGGAGCTGGCTATACTTTTCCTTTTCTTCCTAGCTTGGCAGTGACTGAGGATGTTGTAAATCCTGATTTTCTCCTCTATGAGCCAGGTCTTGCTTGTATGTGATCAGCAGAGAGGTTATCTACTGCTGCAAGTCTGGGTAGGAGATTGCTGTCTTGCTGGTTTTGAGTATGCAAGAACTTAAAATAAAGCCTTGAAAAGTTGTTTGGTGTTGAGGCCAGAATCAGAGAGGAAACCCTGGCCTAATTAATCTAATGTACTAAAAGAAGCTACTGTATGGGAGAGGAGTGAGGTGTTGGGACTGCACTGTGGCACTGAGCAGACATGACTTGCTCCTCCTGAAACTGCTTTTTTTTTCCACTTACACATTACAAATTACAGTTGGGTCCTTTTTGCTTCTTTCAGTATAGCCTAGAAATAGGCAAAAGAAACCTAGAATAATCTGCCCATCTCTGTACCGTGCTTGTTTTTTTTCAAGCTGGGTTTTTGACTAAAAGCCTGAATTGTGATTATTTCTTTCCCACAAAAATAAATATTTCCAAAAAAGGTAATATTTTAGAAGTTTTTTTTTTTTTTTTTTTTTAACACATTTTTCTCTAAGGATATTTGATTTTATTCTGTATCTTCCACAGCAGATGGCGTACCTGCCTTACTGAGACCGGTCGCATGTTCTATTATTATCTGCTCACTTGACAAGATCTACTACACCTCAGGCAGAATGCAAATTTTACATACATATATTCTAGAAACTCTTTCCCCTGTCCTTACAGGAAGATAGTGATGCTATCACAGTATTAATTTTTGAAGGAAAAATGGCAATAACATTTTTGATTGCATGACTGTATGCTTGAACTGCAATGCTAACAAAGGGCATGTGTCTTTTCCCTTCCTCCAGTACCTTTTACACACACAAGCAAGATTTCATCATTAATAAGAAGGGAAAAATGATTTTATTCGTGTCAAGTTCCTTTTTTTAAAATCATATGTATTGATAAAAAAGAAAAAAAAGCTAGCCAACAAAAATATCTGTGCCTTAGAAATTGAATAAATATTTTGATTTTGGAAATACAAGCCACAAACTTGGGAAAAGAATGCTGGAAGATATACCAAAGATTGCTGTAAGTAGCCCTCAGGTAAACAAGCCCTGCAGTAAATTCATAGCATGATGGATAAAGCAAACTACTGTGACTGTCCTCTAGATACCATGATGTAGAAGAGATGAGAAGCTGGATACCAGTGCTGCCATACTTCAAGCTGCATGAGGTTGGACAGGACCGTCAAAGAAAAGGTACAGGAGGGAACAGTGAATTCATCACGGCGCCCATCTGTCTCAGTGCAGCCTGCTCTGGAACTAGCAAGCTGCTGTTTTGACAGTGGTGACAAACACTGTACCGAACCTGAGAGGGAGATGTACGTTCATATCAGGTCCGCATTAGACATTCTTGCTCTGTCGGGGTGGATTTTTGGCAACTTTCTTGTTTTGCTAGAAGTCAGAGAGAATGCACAGTTTACTAGTAGTGAAGTACTTTTGCCTTTATAGATTGTACCAAACTAGAATATACCAGCGTAAATAATTGGTAACAGTAGTAAATATATACACACATCAGGAGGGCTTGCTATTACAGCTTTATTGGCAGATGTTCTCTAATACATATATGGGCTGACAGCCTGAGCCAGCAGCTATTTCTCACAAAAGAAATGCAACAAATTCAGAGACTTGGAATAAAATACGTATATATAAGGACTGCAGGATTTTCTCATATATGTGTATATGTGTCCATAAGAAAGTCTGAAGATCAGGGTAAATTGAAGAGGATTTGCAGAAGCTATGATTAATAGAACTCATTAAACAGAAGTTGGAATATTCAGAATTTTAATTACAGGATAAAAAATTCACCCTTCTCTTGAAATTCCTGAACTAGTGTTTTCAAAAATTTGTCAGCTTACACAGCTTGGCTCATTAAAAGCTAGGACAGTTTAAAGGTGTTCAGAGCTGGTGTGTCTACCTGTGTGTTTATTTCTTTCCAACTGTAAACCTTTGTTAAACGAAGTATCACCACTCCTTACAAACCTTGACTCTCTGATGAGCTGGAGAGCAGAGCTGGGAAAAATAAAGTAACTGGATGCCCATGACAAGAAGACCAGTAAGAAATCGCGCTTCCACCAAACCAGGTTTGCTGTTGACTTCCCCATGGACAAATTTCACTCTTAACTCTTTATCTGATGTGTAACAGGTATGCAACAGGTGCAGCATGCTTTAGATAGTCTGGTCTCTCTTGGCAAATACTGTCAGCTGGCAACAAGGACAAAATCATATAATGCAGAATATACTAATGAGAATCGGGTACATCCACACCTACTGTCACAAGAAGAAAAACAAGCTGATGTTTAGCAGGAGTAAATGTGGATGGGGGGACGTCTTCGAGAACCAGATCTGGAGAAATAATACAAGAAAGTGTTCCCATATTAACAGGTGACAGAAGTTATAGAAGCAGCGTCCTACAGGACCCACCCTGGCACAGGGGAAGCACGCAGAGAACCCAGCAATGGAAATTCGCATTCACAGCAAGCTAGTAAATATTTTAAGCGATTAATGCAAAAACAAACCGAAACTCGAGATAGATTATTTCAGGAAAACCTGGCTATTTGTTGCACTTTTCGGCAAAGAATAAAACTGCAGCGTGAGCTGCCGGTAAACAATCGAATTTCCTGCTGGATCGCTGAGGGGAAAGTCCCTTTACTGTGCGAGGTCTCCATCGCTGGCATGGAAACCTAGCCGTGGGCCTGCCCTCTGTCCCCCAGGCAGCCCGCACCCCGCTACGGGGCGGCTGCCGTGCGGGACCGGCCCCAGCGGGCAGCGCCCCGCCGCGCCCCTGGGCTCCTCGCACGGCCGGGGCCCGCCGCCAACATG
>VXAA01002805.1:82484-149590 GCA_013399115.1 Anseranas semipalmata | reverse complement strand
CTGCGGCGCTGCGTGTCCTTCCGCCGAGCAGGCAGCGGCCGCGGTGCGGGGCCGGGGCTCGGCAGCCGGAGCGGAGCGGAGCGGAGCGGAGCGTCTGGCCGCGGCGTGGGGGCTGGGCGGCTGCGAGGGCGCCCGGGGGGGGGTTCAGCGCCTGGCCTGGGCTTCGTAGGCTTCAAAATGCTGTTGGAGCAAGGGTCATGCGATAGATCCCCCTCCTTCCCGGGCAGAGGTTGTCCCCCGCCTGTGGGGCCTGGACATAAACAATCCCAGAAAGGCCCCGGTGTCCGGCAGCACGGTCTGCACAAGGTGTAATTTAGAGGGCCTCGCAACAAGGGGGCTCAGCCGCAGCGGTCCTTGGAGGTGCGGACAGCAGGTGTGAGGAGGGTGGTGGCTGCGGTCCCGCTCCAGGTGTCTGTGGTGGCTCTCGTTGCCTGTATGTTTGTACAACAGCAAGCCAATGAGGATGGCAGTCGCCCCTTTCGGGCGGCAGTCTCATGTTTTTCTTTCTTCTCCAGCAGAGTGAGTTTCCCCAAAATTCTGCTGTCGACCACGATGCAAATTCTCCAGTAGGAACAGCTGTCCACTTGTGCAAAACAAACAAAAAAGCCTCCGTAACACACAGTGCTTCTGCTGCGCTGCCCCGGGTTGCTCACCAAGAAGATAACTTTATGACTTGTTGCTTTTACTTCAAGCTCAGTGCAGCAGCTTTCGCCAAATCTAAAACTGAGCGGCTGGTTTTTACATCCTTTCCCTTTTCTGGGTTACCCTGTTTGCCCCTCATCGATAACTGTTGGTTTTAGAGATGCTTTGTATTTGTGAAAGCTGAACAAAATGAAAAATTACAAACAAGCAGGTCCACATGTAAATACAATTTACAGACGTTCACCGAGTACTTCTAAAGTGCGGGATCTGCACTGTTTCACGTATTTCAGGTGATAATTGTGGCTACTGTGTGGGTAGGGGCATGTAGGTAATGACTGGCATGCCTTGTGTTACGTACCCCACGTGCTGCTGCAAGAATGCTGAAGGTGACTAGAGCCGAGTGAGGAAGTGACATGCTGTATATTTCGCTAGTCAACAATGCACCTACCTGTTTTGTTTTCAAATGCCTCAAGAAATACTAAAGTAATACTTGCAAGCATTTGATAGCCATTTGCAGTCAAGAGAGCAAGAGTGCTTTTTTCCGGGGTGGTAGGATTACAGTAGATTAGAGGGACCTTTAGCCCTCTAACAGGCTTCAATTGCATTTGGGCAAAAGGGATAAAGAGTAGCCAAAGTGGTTTTCTCAAAGGAAAGAGCTATGCTGTGAATTACTTCAGCTGGACTTCAGTTTTGTTCTTTCTTGATAATCTTCCAGTTCAAATTTCACAAACTTGCTTTGTTTAGTGAGTCGTAGTAGATGCGGTTCATCAGTTTACAGCCAGAAAAGTGATTTTTATAGAAGGAAGAGCCCTGCTTTTGTTTGAAATAGTCCCCAGTTTCGTTTTTGTTTTTTAACATATGAGCAGATTTAGAGGCACGGTGAAATCTGTTTGTAGACCTGTCCTGATTTTTCCCTAGGAGATGCACCAAGTGGCTATGTAAGTGGTGCTTTTCTTAGACAGCTAGCAGTCTATTTGGCTTATCTTTCACTTAACTGAAGATGTTTTACTTCAGGATTCAGACCTTCATAAGCCCAGTGTCATTTGAAGTGCTTGTTCAATGAACTTGCATATGATGGTAGTAATTGGCAGCGCGGATTTGGATGGCACTCCCGAGAGGTAAACCTGTATGTGAGGAACCTGTTGACCAGACTGAGTGTTATCAACTTCAAAAGTTCTGGGTTCTCAAGTCTCTGCGTTGTTGTTACTTGCACTAGCGTAATTTTAAAGGCCTGCTGAGCAAGTAAAGCAGATACGGTATCTGTTAGCAGGAAAATTGGAGGGAAAATGTGTTTATTATTCACTGCTGCTCTAAAGGTCCTTAAAGGTGACAGGTTTTTGTTCAGCTGTACAACCACACGTATTAGAGCAGGAGTCAGATCTATTACGTTTAGCTTGAGAAGAGGTGCTTCTGGTTTCTTTTCTCTTTTGCTGTGGGAAAACCATGGCATACCAAAAGTTTTCTGGGCTTTTCTGACTTTATTTTCTCTCGTCGTGCCTTTCCCCTTTAACGAAGAGGCAGTGCAAGTGGCATTGATAAATGCATAATGTGCAGTAGATTCTGTAGCAGGTGCGTATAGTTCTGTAGCACCCTGATGATCCATCCCTTCTGAGTGCTGGACTTGCTGAATCCCAAATTTTGGCTAGATCACAGTGGGTTGCATTGTAACTAGCTGGTGAAAGATTGTTGAGATTTTGATATCTCAACTTCATTGGCATCTTGATGCAAGATGAAAGCCACAACGAAATATTTTCAGTTCTTGCTGAAATGTATTATTTCATGGGATGATGGAAGGGATCGTGCTGGCCCCCCACCAACAAGCACAAACCATGAATAGATTACTAACTCTGTTTTACTCCTACCATGGATGTGACCAGGTGAATATTCTGAGGTCTGATTGACTCTTACTGTTGTCGTCCATCTTCATAAATTTTTAAGTTTTCATAGTTGGTCAGCAGCAGATGATCCAGGTATATTGGTGATGATGGGGAATGGATTTTGCAGTGGAGCTCACAGAAGTGTTTTTGTTCGTTTGATGTGAAAATGAAGTTAGCGGAGTTTGCATTACATCCTTTAATTCTAGGAAGAGGAAGAAGACATTGAATATGCAGTGCCCACCTAGCCTATTAAAATGGTAAAATGTAGGTTAGAGCGAAGCTTCTGTTGTGAAATTCAAGAGTTAATTATCTGCAAAAGTGCAAATCATTACAGGTTTATAATCTTTGTTTCAAAACATGAAATGGTTTTCTTATGTTCCAACACGAGTTAATGCTTGTAGAACTGATGCTTCTAGATGCAAGCTGGTCTGGTGTGGTGGTTTTATTTTTGCTCTGTTGTTGTTTTTTTCCTCCAGTAGTTTATGTTCAGTACAAGGCAGGGATTGGAGGTTATTTTCAGCTGCTCTAATGTGGAACAGCTGCGCTGTAGTTTAGTGCAACTTCACCGAATTCTTAATTACACGATGTCAAAAGAGTTCGGTGAGACTCCTTCCTGAACAATAAGCTCAACAGTGACCAAAAGGTAAAACACGTTAGGAATTCTATATAAAAGAAATTGAAGACAAAACCTTATTATATTACTATGTGAGTGCTCAGAGGGGCCACCGTCATGAATGCTACATGCTGTTCTTGTTGTCTTAATCTGGAAAAGGATATAGAAGAACTGGAGCAGTTGCTGGAAAAAAATGTGAGGAAGATGCAAAACAAACAGTGCCGGCTCACCTTGGAAGAGAGCTGGTTCAGTGGAAGATCTGCAAGATCAGGATCGAGGCTGAGAAAGTGAATAGGTGGCACTTGCTTATTGCGTCTCGCAGTATGATCACTAGGTAGCATTTGATGGAGCATTTATTGAAGAGTGCAAAAGTATAAAAAGACTTAAAAAAATGTGTATCAGGTCTGTCAATGATAATTAACCATGGTGGTTTGATTGCAGCCTCTCATTTAGGGAGATATTGTTCAAAAGCGGGGAGCTGGATAGAAGATGCGGTGTTTTCTCTGTTTTTTTATGTTGTTCTCTAAAAACATCCCTTGCTTGCTATTCAGGAAGCAGTATATGGGATGCAAGGGTTTTTCAACTAATGCAGTGGGGTACTCATTTTATGGTATGTAATCTTCCCTACTAATTTTTATGCAAATAAAGTCTATTTCTAGTGTCTGGTTGTAGCTTTAAAGAGAAATCTAAAATGTGTGCATTTTAAGTTAACTTTCAGGACTTTGGTTATTGATGGAGAGCACAGTAATGTAGCTAGGATTATTGGGTAACTGGAGATGTTCTGGTGTAATAGGGAAAGAGTGCTGCAGTTATGTGGGACGTTATTCATACCGGCAGGAGGATCTTGAGTACTGGCAGAAACAATATTTTTCAGCTGAATAACTTTTAACGCATTTGCAAACTTTTTTGTAATCATCTGTCCACTTCACAGATCAAGGTACTGAGAAACATGAAGGAGCGGGTACTTCAGGGATTACTGATCAGGAGAAGGAATTGTCGAGCAGTGCGTTACAAGCTTTTCTGGTAAGACAAAGCCAAACCCAGACTTCTAATTTACCACATAACTGCTTAACTAGCTTATATAATTACTTTTCCTGTTTTCTTAGCGCAGCTGCAAATGTATTAAGATATTATATCAAAAGTAGCACTAATTGTGTTACAAGCCAGTTGTTTTTGCTTTGTTATGATATAAGACGGGAGGGGGGGGATACTTGAATGCAGTGTGCAAGAGCATGTTTAGTCTTGATTCACAAAATTTAGTAGCCATAAAAGATGTATGATGAGTTAATTAGAAGCAGGCTGCTACACTGTATCCGCAAGGTAAATGCATGCTCTCTCTGAAGGATTAATTACTTCACGTTAAAAAGGTTGTGTTAAAGGATTTAAAGAACCGTGTGTATTTAAAAACAGCAACCAAACAAATCTTGTTCATTTTTGTCATCTTGCTACATTCGTTCACTAAAAGGGTTGTATACTGTTCTGTCACTTTACATTAGAACATATTCTTCTACACATAATACCTGTAGGCAGTATTAAATACCTAATTTGTGTTTTTTGTGTTTTGTGTTTTAACACTTTTCTGTGTTAAAATTCAGGTAGCAGGTTTTTCATTTTGCTTCTTTGTGTTGTCTCCTAATTTTATTTAGTGTAGCAGGTGACAGGAAGTGTAATTGCTTTTCCTTTTAATTGTTGCATCTCTATCTCCACAATGACTTGCATAATTTAGTTTTGGATATGTTAAATAGATTATGGGTAAGAAATTAAATACTGTTTTTTGAGATTTCTGCTTGTGTGTTTCACTCATTACTTTTATTTTTCCTGGATTTTTGCTACATGAAGTGCATGTAGTTGGTCCTTAAAGTGACTACAGCTGATGTCATTCACTGATGTCTGAAGTTTCTCGCTCAATTTTTCTTTTTCAATACTTTTTTGCTCTTAGACATTTGATCCTGAGAACTGAAGGTACAGGAAAGGGTTGCCTGTTTTCCAGCTTACCCACAGATCCACATGCCTAAAATACTTTCGATCTGTTGACAGCTTCATCTTTAGTTTTATACTGGTCCAATGTACCTTGTTTATCTCATGATCTTTCTCTTGCTTTAAGAGCTCTCTAAGTTTATGACGTTCAGTGGAGGTGACAGATGTGAGCAGAATTAATTCTGTGCCTTGTTTGTCAGTTTTGCTTTGTACTGAGTTGCTCTAAGTAGCCTTGTGGACTGCCCAGCATGCTACTTTATCATACAACACTTCTAATTTCTATCTTGAGAGAATTACTATAAAATACATGAATGTTATATTCTAGATCCTGTCTAATGGAGTAAAGGACTATTGGCTGAGGAAAAACACCACAAAATAAGCTGAATGTGTAAGGGTTCAAGGTTTTTAGTCAAACCATGCTTAGGAGCCTAGTGGCTGTGATCTGAAAGCAACTCCTGTTGAAGAGGAGCTCTGAGTGTGGACACATGAAGAAAACCATTGGGAGGTGACTGTCTCACTTACAGAGCGTGCCAGCAGTTGAGTTGTAAATCCCTCTGTTTATGTATGTTGTCAATAGGCAGGCCATGGCGTTGATACAGAGTTTGGGAGGTACTGTGTGTTAATGCCCTGGTACATCTCTCTGCAAGTTGTTTTAACTCTGCTTTCATGGTGGAGTGAAGGTGCTGGGACAGTTCTATTGAGAGTAGCTGCAGAATGGCTGCTCTCTCAGGAAGAGCAGAAAGATGGGTTTCTACTGAAGGACCACGGAGGACCCCTCTTCTGGCAACCTGTCTTAAGCAGACTTCCAGGGACTAAATTGTATCTTAGTCTCCCCAAATGAAGTGAGGAATGAACACAAAACAATGTGCTGGGACTTGGATAAACAGCTGCAGCTGCTCAGTGTACATGTGATGGGGAAAGATTATGAAAACTGAGGAAAATAAAGAATCTTGAAACTTAATATGGTGAAGACTTATCAGAATAAGTTTTCATATAAACATCTGTTTATAAC
This sequence comes from Anseranas semipalmata, assembly GCA_013399115.1. Taxonomy (NCBI): domain Eukaryota; kingdom Metazoa; phylum Chordata; class Aves; order Anseriformes; family Anseranatidae; genus Anseranas; species Anseranas semipalmata. Next base: position 143,469 of record VXAA01002805.1, on the reverse strand, counting down.
AATTAACTAATCCATTTGTTCTTCCTCCACAAAATTCTTTTTCAGTTTTGGTTATGACCTCAACTTCTTGACTTGCTTCTCATACATATTAATCTGCATAAAAAATGAAGTATGTATGTAGCTGTTTAGCTTTAGTTCACTTCACTTCCTGTTGATAAAGGAAATACTACAGTGCTTTCTAGACTTGCACAGAGGATACTTTCATTAAAACCTATTAACCTGTTATTTTAAACTTAGTATCTTCTAATACCTTCTGATATGTGTGCCATTTCCAGGCTGGAAATTACGATGCTTGTTTGCAACACCTAAATACCCTTCAAGATATAAACAAAGATGACTACAAAATAACTCTGAATACTGCTGTTGCAGAGTTCTGTAAAAGTAACCAGACTACAACTGACAATTTGAGGCAAACCCTTAACCAGTTGAAGAACCAGGTAATGCAAACATACTGATGTGAAAGGTGATATTTAAGTACTATTAATAGTGATGGGATCTTCATGGTTGAAATAGGAAGAAAAGTTCTGCCCCTTCTCCCCTTGACTTGATAAATGAATTGGAAAGTAATGTTACTTTTAAACCTCTGAGTCTGTTTAATCATTTAGGACACTGCTTTTATAGTTATGTTTTTAGTTGCTTTTGAAATTGATTTGAACCTTAAACATTCCATAGGTTATAACCATAGAAAGACCTGCTGTGCTCTTTCAATAGATAGTTCCTTAGCCAGAAAGTTTGTGAAGTACTCTCATGTAGCATAAGTGAAAATGTTACTTTACTACTCAACTGATGGTTTTCTATTTCAGTGTAAATCTTTCACTGCATTTATGTTGAACAACAGTGAAGTTTATTAGCTTATAACTTTAGACCAATTAGTACCTTTGGATTCTTTTTGTAAAATATTTGATACTTCATAAAAACATAAATATGGAAAGTTTAACGAAACAAGTTTTTTTTTTTTTTTTTTTTCCCCCCCCACAGGTTCACTCTGCTGTTGAAGAAATGGATGGTTTAGATGATGTTGAAAATAGTATGCTTTACTACAATCAAGCTGTTATTTTGTATCATCTGCGTCAATATACTGAAGCTATATCAGTTGGAGAGAAGCTGTACCAGTTCATAGAGCCTTTTGGTGTGTAGACAGAAGTTTTCTTCGTGCAGTAACAAGAAAGAGTAAATGATCTTTCTGTAGTTATCAGAAAAGTGATTTGTAAATCTGCCTAATTTAAAAAAAAAAAAGGATAGGCTTAGGAATGAAGAATATGCTTTACTTCAAGGACAACAGTTGAATTTGGGCGGGGGAAGGTACTTCAGAGACATTTAGCAGACAAGTATAATGAAACTGGAATGGATATGTGACAACTTTAAGAGGTATTTATGAAGTGACAAGGCTGAAGCATGTATTGTGTGTGGGTCTCAATACATTTAGTAAGTGTTAGTGTTTCTCCTTCAATTCCTCCCAGTTCTTGGGATGCTTATTTGGAACTTACTCTGTGAAGCCAGCAATGCAGAGATGTGTTTTTATGGAATCCCTTTAAGTTGTATGGGATTCTCTGTAGGTATATGGCTCCATCTGTCTTTTTAGACACTGGATCTTTAGACCAGTTTTTAAAGTCTATAAATGTTAAATACATGTTAAGCTGTCTTTAGGCTTTGCTTTCATGCCAATGTCATTTGAACGAATTCATTTTTTTGGTGTTTATGTTTAATTCACAGTGTGTAGGTGTCTGCATTTTTTTTTGCTTATGTAACATTTTGATTTTTCTCATAATGTTGTGTAGATCCTCTTTGCAGCTAATTTTTTATTCCGTGGTCATGTTTGGATGGATTGGTATTAGAACTGTAAAATCGTTTCTACTTCTTTCCTTTATACAGAAGAGAAGTTTGCCCAGGCTGTGTGCTTCTTGCTTGTGGACTTATACCTGCTAACTTACCAAGCTGAGAAAGCCTTGCATCTGCTTGCTGTTCTGGAAAAAATGATTTCACAGGGCAACAATAACAGCAAGAATGGAAAAAATGAGGTAAGCTTAAAATCATATGAATGCTGCTGTCTCTTGATCAGAGGAATGTTTTTACTAAATTCAAAATCAGTCTTTTAAAATACTTCAGAATTTTAGAACTGTTAGAACATCTGTAACTTCAGACAACTTGTACATTTTAGTTGCAGAGTTAATTGTGTACAGCAGCTGCATATTCCCTCCATTCTACCCTTTTCTCTTACTGACAGGGAGCTAAGAAGTGTCTCTTAAGTCAGAGACTTGCAATAGCAAGACAATTGTCTTTGGTGTCAAATATACTTAGTTTTCCTCATGTGTCTTGGATTATGACCATGTGAGACCCTAAGTTTGAAAGGAAAGTCAATGTCAGAGAGGAATTGCAATTGTGTGCCATAGTGTGAAAAATCAAGCATCTGTTTTATGTAGTTCCTGAAAGTATGAGGCATACTTTTGAATGAAATATTTGGTATGTGTCTTTTGGAAAAAAATAATAGAATAAGTAGTGGCTTGGAAGTGAAAAGATGACACTTTTGTCTTTTCCCATTGATGGAATGTCATACTTAAGATAAAACACCTTATTTTTAAGTACATAATAATTATACTGGAAAGAATATGAAAGAGAGAATGTAGAATGTGCATATCATCCTTCTGCGTAAGAGAATTCTTAAAATATCTCAATGCCAGAGCAGCATAGGATAACAGTATTGTTAACATAGAAGTCTGCGCTTCATAGGCTGGTGTGGTTGATCTTAGATTTTGATTGCAAAGCTCAAATTGCAATATTTGGTGCGATGTGTTTTTTTTATTGTTAAATACTTATTTTTCTTCCTCAGATTAGTCATAAAAATAGCTGAAGCAGGAATCTGTAAACTGAATTTAAAAAGAGATTAATATTAACACTTTCTCTGTTTTTTGTCTGACAGTCAGGTAATAATACAAATAAAGACTCCTCTAATCAAAAAGCTGAAAGTGGAGCTTTAATAGAAGTGGCTAAATCTAAGATACATCAGGTAGGTGTCTGCATATGATTTATACAAGAATATTAGTTCAGTCTTTCTTAAAATTGAGTACTACCTCTGTGAAATCTAGTTCAGCATGAATTGTGATACTCTCTTTGAATTCCATCTTGTAAAGCAAATGAATGGATTTATCCAACTCTCCTTTTTGTAAGAACCGTGTACAGGAGAAACTGACTTAACCTAAAAAAAAAAAAAACAAAAAAACTTCAGTCCCTGCATCTTAATTATAATTTTACTAAACTGAAGTTAGCTCTACTGATTTTGTATCAGTTTGACTGCAAACAGTCTAAACCAGCTGAGACTTTATTTCATGGTACTGTTCTGTGGAAAAACATGTGAAGAAACAAAACGTTTCTCTATCATCTTTCACTTACTGGTGTTGTCAGTTGAGCACGTAAATGTCTGGAATTAAAAAGTTAAATTATTTTAATTAGTTTGTCATTTTAAGTGCTAGTATCTTGGCATTTCAATGTAGAGTTGCTTTTGGCCATTGAACAAAACATGCATCTGCTTCTTGTAAATATGAAACCTATAAACTTGTTGATACTCTGAATAGAATTTCTTCCCTGGACAGGCTTTTTGAACAGCTTTTTACTGCCTATTTTTAAGATATATATAGAATGTTTTGTAATAAATCTCTAGCTATGGTTCATCTTGCAAACCTGTACAAGTTACTGTTTTTTATTTAACAATTTTTTAACAGTATAAGGTGAGAGCCTATATCCAGATGAAGTCACTAAAAGCATGCAAAAGAGAGATCAAGTCTGTTATGAATACAGCTGGAAATGTAAGTGTTCTTAAAGCTATTGTTTTTGTAATCTATGTCTGTTCCCTGTCTTAAAACTGAATTTGCTAGCTTGGTTTAGAAGGAAAGGTCTTCTTGAGGATGAATGTCTGAAATAATGGTGTGTATATATAGTCAGTTGGGTTTGTAACCTCTTTTCTGTAAGTGTAATTAATGTAGGATTTTCTTATTTGCATTGTTTTCAGTTGCTCGGAAAATTGCACTTTATTGTTAATGATATTAAAAAAAAAGTGAAACACTATATAATAAACAGGTTAAATTTAGTTTATAATTTAAGCAATGCAAAATAAGTTTACTATAAATGCTATGGGAAATAAAATCTTCTGATGTCACTGATTTAAACCATTTCATAACAGATTAATTTTGGGGTACTCAGTGTTTTGTTTTTTATAGTTGTTTTGAAGTTTTTTTTGGAGGCTTATCTCTTGCTAGAAAGCAGTTTCTTTTTTTACATAGGAGTTCTCAACTCAGAATTACGTCCAACATCCCAGATTTATTCTACATTAACAGAGGAGCAGGGAGTAGGAGGAGAGCACTTCCCTTTTGTTGCCAGTCTCAACAGCTGCTAGTTTGACAGAAATCTTTCTGGATCATGATGTCTCGTTTGGCAGACCGGGAAAATCACAGCCCAGGAGGAAGTTGTTGAACTCCACAGGGAGGGAAGCATGGGGAGGAGTGTACTAGAAGACAGGTTGGAGAAAGATCCTCTTAAACAAAAGGGAGATTCTCGGCACTTGGCCGTTGCCGTGACAGTGTTCTGTAGCATATTTGGTTTTGGAGCAGTAACAAAACAAAACAAAAACATATATAGTTTTGTAGTTCAGGAGAGGTGAGTGTTCAACAAAGAAATGCTGCTTCATGAAATCATTAGGGCCTAAGCCCGTGTATTCTTAAAACGTCAGCAGGGGCAAGCTAATTGTGGAGTGATTTAACACTAGCAGTAGTAGAAATCATAAAATGAGATAATTAACCGTTGTTTTCTCCTTCACAGTCAGCTCCTTCTCTCTTTCTTAAGAGCAATTTTGAATATTTGAGGGGCAATTACCGTAAAGCAGTCAAACTTTTAAACAGTGCAAACATTGCTGAACATCCAGGCTTCATGAAAACAGGTAAAATAAAATAGAAACCCTTCATCCTGCAAGTACCTAAATGTGTAGTACAAATAGGGCTACTTGTTGATATTAATTTTAAGCATATTAATAATTACTTAGAGGTAGGCTATAAATGTCATGGGTTTATATCCAGGATAAATTTTCAACTTTATTGTTGCACTCCTGCAGTTAACACCGTTTTTCATAGAATGTTTATTTAGACAATTTGGTGACTAAGGAAATAGATTTCTGAAGTTGTAAATGTAATGTTTGCAAGGCTTATATTCAGCTCTGTAAATCATGCCATGAAACAGAAGGCAACATCCTAGATCTAGAAATGAGATTTTAGATTGTACCAAAAGATAAAATTATAGCAGTTATGATGATTATCATGGGGCAAACTCAAATGTTTCATGAAATGTTAAGGTTTGACTCCTACTGAGTGCCATTTCAAGTTACTTTTATATCTAGAAAGTATATATGTGTACACACACACAGATCTATCAAGCAGGTATGTGTATACTTCTAGATATAAAGTTATTTATATAAATATATACATTGTGTATATACACACTGAATACTGCCTTATTTAAGTATATTTGAGATTTTAGTTGACTGTTTAAAACATCGATTGAAAAATCCAGAGAGAAAGCTGTGTCATCTATTAATAGAGAATTAGGGTTTCAAAAAATACTTAGAGTAAAGCTACTAAATTTCTTCTACTTGGTTCAATGCTGTTTTTGTGATAGTACTCTTAAAAGACCTTACAGCACAAGAAATTATGTAGGAAATGTCGTTGCATAGACTGCAGTTAGACCATAGAAGTTGCAGAATTGGCCTGTATTTGCAGATAAGTTTCATGATTTAGAAAACATTCAAAATACTTGCAGTAATGCCTATTCTGGCATATTTTGAAACTTCTTTTGGCATTTGCCGAAAGTTATTTTTTGACAATTTTTATGCTTACAGTTCTTTCTATAACTTAGCACTTCATAAGAAGTTTTATTTCCAGATTACTTTTTTTTTCACAAGCAACAGTAGAATGTTCACTTAAGTCTTCCTAGGTTAAGGTTAAAATAACATTAGGTTAATTTGTTTGTTTGGAAATGATCTGGTTTTTGGTTGTTTTCATTTTTAGTGGTGTGGGTTTTTTCTTTTTTTTCTTAAACAATGGTAACACTGTAAAGCTTCAAGTACTAGCAGATAAGTCAAATTTTATTTTTCTGTCTTTTATTGTGTTGAAGGAGCTTCTTACAATGTTATTTGAACATGATATATTTAGCAAGGAGAGTGCATTTCCTGCTTGTAAGGTTAGGTTAACATGATTGTTTACTTTATAAAACTTAGGTAGATAATGTCATTAAAGAATTTCCTTTTTACAAGAGCCATCTGTTAGAAAACTAGAAGTGTTTATATACACTAAACACTGAAAAATTCCAGATAAACTTACCTCAACTTGAAGTTTGTTAAATTGGCTTTATACCTGGGTGTCCTGGAACATGGTGCTTAAGATCTGAAGGTCTCTGGCTGCTTACCTGTAGGTCACTTCAGGTGAGCTGTCCAAAAAAGCAGAATGATATACAGAAATGCAGATTATTAAAATACTTGAGACAGTGACTTAAGTGCATAATCCTTGAACATCTTGCTGAAGAGCATGTTTACTAAGCTACCATAATATATTGGCTTGTGAGTGGTGGGAGCGTTTTGTGGGTTCAATGACATTTTTCAGTTTATGAAAGTAGTCTTTTGCTGTTCTCTCAGGTGAATGCTTAAGGTGTATGTTCTGGAACAATCTTGGCTGCATCCACTTTGCAATGGGAAAGCACAATTTAGGAATTTTTTACTTTAAAAAAGCCTTACAAGAAAACGATAATGCGTGTGCACAGCTAGGAACAGGTAGCTCAGATCCAGGTAAGACTTGTAAGAGATGAAAATAGATGGTGGAAAAGGGATGGGCAAATGAAGAAAATAAATGATACAAGCTTTCATTAAATACCAACAAAATTCCTGTTCCATCTCTTTTGAAATGGGTTCCTTTTTGGTTTTTTGGGCTGGGGCAATTATTTCTATTTTTTTCTAGTCTTTGACCATCAATCACGGAGATGCAACAAAACCAGTTTCTGTGGCCTAGTATGCATCATCAAAGACTATATTACTTGTAGTTCTGCGGAGAGTAGATAAAAAAATAAATATTATAATGTTTTCTTGCTTTGATTAGTAATACTCAAGTTTTTTTCTCTTCCAAATGACTTTCTGATGAAATAACTTGTTCATTTCCTCTTTCGTTTGAAATATAGTTCCTATCACACATTTTATTGTTTCTGCTGTTTCCCCCTGCATTTGTAGTGCAGTCTTAGATACCAGAGTGAAGACAGAAAATGGTTTATACTTGTTAACAGGAAAGTGGATTTCTTCTGGAATTTATAAGAGTAACAAAGATGTGTATTCCCATAAATTTGGAATTCAGTAGTATTACTTAAAATTTAACTCAAGTGACAAGGTACATAAGTGGTTAGCATTTACTTTATTTCAGCCTTTACTGATAATATGAAGAATTTGTCTTGAGTATCAGCTTTGATGTGGAAAGGATTTATTTACAGAGGGAGGCTGGTGAATTCTGTAATGAAAGTGTGATTTTTTTTGTGTGTTTTTGTTTTGTTTGTTTTAGTTTTTGGGTGTTTCCCACAGCCTCCCTCCTACTTCTCCTTCTTGTCGTCCCTACCCATCAATTATGTTTTCAGCTCTCCTGAGCTGCACATCCAATATTATGTATCTTTTTGTGCAGGTAAAAAATTTTCAGGGAGACCCATGTGTACGCTGCTGACTAACAAACGGTATGAGTTGCTCTACAATTGTGGAATTCAGCTCTTGCATATTGGGAGGCCCTTAGCTGCCTTTGAATGCCTGATTGAGGCAGTCCAGGTTTATCACTCAAACCCTCGTCTTTGGCTGAGAATAGCTGAATGCTGCATTGCTGCCAATAAAGGGGTAAGTAGATTTGCAAGTTCCTTGTGTTGATTGTAGTTATGAAATACATGTGATCACAGAAAGGAAGAAATAATACCTTGATTTGAACTATGTATTTTAAAGGCCTGATGTTGCAACACCTCTGTGCAAGTACAGATTAATTCTTTTTATATGTGTATATATATACACGTGTGTGTGTGTGCGTGTTTAACCTGAAGCTGCAACAAGTGGAAGAAAACCACTGTCTGTTTATTCTGTAGAAACAGTGTCTTGAGACCCAGTGTTAAATCAACTTTTTTTAAGATCAGAAAAATTTGAGTGGGCTATTCTAAAGATTGCATGAGATGAAAGAAAAGCACATGAGTGGCCATTATAGCTCTTCTTCAATAATACTACAAGTTTTTCCTGGAGAGGCTGGATAAAGATGATTTTTCTTTGGCAATTATCATCTCACTCCTAAGACATTCCAGCTCATAATCTGAAAGGGTTTTCAGATTATTAACCAATCTGAATTGGTTTGAAGCACTTTAGATTTCTCTAGGTCATTTGATGGCTTATCTTATTCTGTCTTAAAGTAATTTTAGAAATAAAAATAAAGATGATATTTGGAAATAAACTTACGTTATTCTTAATGAGGCACTACTTTTTAACAGAAAGTGGTATGTTCTTTCTGTAGTGATTGCTATCTACTTAAAATGTTGATTCTAACATTAAAAGTTTGACCTACTATTTATGGACATTTTCTGATGCCTCAGCTTTCTACACACTTCATATAGGTAGCAAAACCTTGTTTTTTTTTTTTTATATTTCTTTATATAAATGTGTGTGTGTATATAAACCCCACAACTAATTTTTGTATTAGTGCGAACGGAGGAATTAAACTTGCACAAGATCTTTTCCTCTGTACAAAGTTTGTACTTCCAAGGATTTCTGTTCCTGGGTTGCAGAAATGGCAAGGTGAAGTTGGAGTCAGTGACCAATGTGAGCAATATCCAAGGAGAGAAAATGTTCAGGGCTGCTCTTGCAGGTTTGATGTTTGCTTTGAGGTTTGATGCACAGAAACAACTGCAATAGCTTCTGTTGCTCCTGCTTTGTTGAGGAAGGGTTGTTTTTCTTCTTCTTTGCAATTGTTTTTGACTGAAATATCTTGGATTTTTATGTTTAGTCTCTAGGAATTTTACAGCTTCTGAGATGATGAGGTTCTAGCTTCAGTATTAGCTGAAGTAATAGGAGAAAACATACGCTGTCCTGTAGATATCATCTGTCTTTAGTATAAAGCTGGGTACTAGGGTGTAAGGTATGACTAAAAGTATGTTGCTATTGTTCTAGCAGGCAATGAGGTTAACTTTGATGTTTTCATGAATATGGTTATTGGATCAGACTGATGAATGTCTAGTTTAAAAACATAGTATAGTGCTGTGTCCTGGAACTATATTGGAAGATGCAAAGGCTCTTGCAGAGGACTACTTAGCATTTGATTCAAGAGAAGCTGTGTTCATGGGACATTCTCAATTAATTAGGTAGTCTTCTTGATGTACAAATAATATAAACTCTTTAAATGCTTCTTGTTTAATTCTCTTGAATGTAAATCCACTATCCAAATTCAGATACAGCTTCATTTTATAGGACTAAACTGGATTTAGATAAGATCCTCTGATTTCCACTGATATCTTTGCATGCAATCCTCCTCCTTTTCATGCAGGCAAAAGTCATCTACACTTTCATTATTTCCTCACTCAGTTGCTGCTGGAGCTTGAAAGGGGTGAGACTGTAGTGTGCCTAGTCTAGAAGTGGCAGAGGCCGAGGAAGTTGAGATCAGTGTTCTTCCATCTGGAGATGTTGTGTTCACAGCCACTCGGCAGCTGAATCCCTAATTGCTGAGACTTGTCATTCTCTGCTGGTGAAGTTTCTGGAAACCTGCTGACAGCAGATGTGTTGCATGCCCTTTGGGGCATGTTGGTTTTAACCTGTTAATTCATGTCTGTTTAGGATTAGCCCCTATGTTAAAATTTAAAGGGGTGGGGTACAGGGATCGTTTATTCTTTTGAACAGAAAGCTGCCCAAAAATAAGCTTGTAAAATTACAAGATATCATACTTGATTCCCTGTGAAATTATAATTCATCCCTGTGTGTGTGATGATGTAATCTATACACAACCCCATGCAGTTATTTCCACAGTATGACCATTTCACTTAGTGCACAGGATGGGTGGGATTCATTAAACAAACAGCTATATTCACTCTTTACTCCCCCGAATTCTTTGTTTTTCCTCTATGGGTGGCCCCCGTGCCTTTATTGCACTCTTTGAATCCTTCTAAACACAAAATTCATATTTTTTCCTTGGAATTTTCAATGTTGCTCATTATTTTGGTATCTCTTTCAGAAACTTGAAAAAAGCTATTCACAACAGCTTTGTAGATGAGGTTTTTCCTTATGCCCCCATTTCACAGATATAACATTGAAGTTTTGAGAGTTTTGGGTCAAAAATGCCTTAGGCTGTGTATGTGTTAACTGTTGTCCTATAGTTCTGGGTACTTAGTTTTATAAAGCATAGTGGGTGCAGCAAGAACAGCTTTCTTCATAGTAATTCTGCAGTTTTCTGTGTCTGTCTTACTGGTTACAAATTACACATGAAGAACATACAGCTGATCATCTCTAGTGGGAAAACTGGGCAGGGGAGACTTGATTAGGATAGATTTAGAGGCAAAAACCAAAGCTTGGATCCTGTTTACAAGAACAGTGTTTAGCAGTCTGGAAAAGGGAAAGAAAGGCAGTTATGGGGCACTTCTTCATTTACTGTAGACCAGCTAAAGCAGTAGGTCATGTCAGGCTCCTGAAGGTTAGCTTTCTTCCTCCTACAATTGTAATATTGTATGGTATACCGGGGAGTATGAATTTGGGTCATAAAAGCACCTTGGTGTTTCCTAAATTTGTAATCTTATGAGGAAGAAGTTAACTTTGGATGCTGTTAATATTAAAGACAAGGGGGAAGTGGTTTTTAAATGACAAGACGGATTTGCAACATGTTTTTTTTTGTTTATTCTTTTAAAATAAATATGGTGTGGAGATAATTCTTAGGACTGATAATTAGGGTGTGTTAAGTTCGTTTGATCCCCAGAATATCTGTGTACTCTGTTTAACAAATGAATGTAACTTTGTGTACATTGTAGTTCAGCTTTATGCTCCCTGTGGAACAGTTTGAGAGCGTTTCGAGTGCTGTGTAAGTAGGGAGAGAAGATGGCAATTTGGCATGACAATTCTGATGTTATTTGGCTAATCACATGATTTCTTTTTTGATATCCTAGCAGTTCTTTTAATACGACTTGTTTGTTGTTCTGCTTTCAAGAAAGCTAGGAGAAACTAGGTCAGTAGGCTATCAGACAAGCTGTCAGAACTAATCTATGAGAACACTTGTGTGCAGTTAAATCCCTCTGCAACACAAAGACAATAGAAGGTATCTGATCCTTCATGGTACTTAAATTTAAAACCGGACCCGTACGAAAAAAATATTAATTCTTACATTGTAGCTGGGTTTGAAGTCGTCTTCTAGTTTTCACGTATTTTGCAAAGCTCTCATTCATCAGCCTTGGTATTTTAGTCCTCCTTTTTTCTTTTTTTTTTCTCCTGTAGACATCAGAACAAGAGACTAAAGGTCTTCCAAGCAAAAAGGGAATTGTGCAATCTATAGTAGGTCAAGGCTACCACCGTAAGATAGTTCTAGCATCACAGTCAATACAGAATGTCGTTTATAAGTAAGTATGTTTTCCACAGGTCTTTATTTTCTTATCATAGCTTTGTTAAGGATAGGTGTGTGTTTATCAGGACTATTTTAAACTGTCATGGAATAACCATGTGTTCGTTTTGGAATTACTCATGTAGTGAAAAGAAAGGTGTGTTTAAAATGCTTGAGTCCTACTTAAACATCATTTGGATGCCTCCTCTATGATGGCCAGCAGAGGGCTTAATTGCGTATTCATTGTAACTAGGAGAGGCATTAAAGCTTAAAATAGATTTGTCTGAAATTTGTATATCCAGTTAGCTAAATCTGTCTTTTTCTCACTTTAAAATATATGTGTTTGGTAATCTACTCTAGAAAATTCTAGGTGGAATCTAGTTGCTCTGTCATAAGGCTTCAAGAAGTGAATTCAAGCAAAACAAGAGAACTTCTTGTAGTTCTCATGTAGTTGAATCTGCCTACTTTATTTGGATATCATGGTGTACTTTCCATATATAAGAATATTAGGATGTATATGTATGTCTTCATAAATAAAGTTTTCTTTGCATCCAGGTCTTTCTGGAGCTCTGCTTTTCCTTTTAATTTAGTAGGATTGGTACTCACCAGCTAACTTCTGTCTCTTTAAGTGACGGGCAGTCCTCAGCAATACCTGTAGCCAGTATGGAATTTGCAGCGATTTGTCTAAGAAATGCCTTGCTGTTACTTCCAGAAGACCAACAGGAGCCAAAGCAGGAAAATGGATCTAAAACTAGTAATCAACTGGGGGGAAATACAGAAAACAGTGAAAGCAGTGAGGCATGCAGGTAATCAGAATAGTACACTTTGAATTGCATATAAACCTTTCTTTTTGTCCAAAGTAACTGTAGGCTGAGTGCCTGCTACCTATCCTGTTTTGGCCAGCAGAAGAAATAACATGTATGTAAATTCTCCTAGCAGTGTTGGGTTATTCAAGGAAATAGTTAAGCTGCTTGTTGTTTTAATTGCTGGTATGCTAATTTAAGAATTAAATACTGAATTGATTCCTGCCATGAAACCAATTTAATAAATGAGACGGTGAAATTCTTTTTTTTTCCACTGGCCATCTTTTTTTTTTTTTTCCTGTGCTGCAAATGTTGTTTTCCCACACACCCCTGCAGTGCATACTAGCATTTCTCTTAATTGTAAGTGAAGTTCTATATTATAGTGATTTTGTGTATGTGTGCTGCATATATGCCACATATGATTTAATATATAAACATTTTTCAACTCATTTCCCCATTATGAGATTTGGCATTCAGTCAGCCCTAGTGTGCTTTGTTGTTTTTGTTTTAGAGTAGAAATAGGAAACAAGATCTAGAAGATAAGCAACAGCTCTATACTATTTTCCTTCTTAATAAATTGCATTTTACAAAGAAAAAAAAATAAGAAAAAACTCGTTTTCTTTAAAGCTTCAGAAAAACTTAGACAGTGTATGTTAAATAGCAAGAAAGCATTTAATATTTTCATTGATCTTGGGTTACAGATACATTCTGAACTTCCTTCTGAAGAGTAACTTTGGCCATATACTGCACTTTCATGAATGACCCTTATGAGAAGTTATAGCAACTAATCTGGAAAAAGTGGCCATATTAGAACTTGAACTACTTAAGGAGAATAATGAAAAAACAGGATTTTTTTTTTTGTCAGACCTGAGTACAGATGCATTTTAAAAGATCTGTTTGTCACATGGCAGGATTTACTGCACATATGCTGTGTTGCATGGGCACAAGGTGCATCCCTGTGTATTCTGAGGTTGCCTGGTGATGGATTAGAAGTGGGAATTGGTGGCCGCTACCACTACAACAATATTTGAATGCTCCTCTCTGTAACCCTTTTCTCCCAGTGACCATCTTTCCTGTCAAGTGACCAAATGATTTATAAAAGTCTGAGCTGGCTTTGTGGGTGTATGCTTTGTTTTTTTCTTTGTTGGTATTTTTTGCTTGCCAAGCATGGTGGACATTGCGAGCTAACTTCCCCTGGCAAGCTGTAAGCAGCCCATCAAAATGAAGCTCCTCTGATTTAAGTGGGACTTCAATTTTAAGCTCATGGGGCCCAGCGAGAGGCAGCAATGAAAACAAAATGGTGGCACCAACTCAGCCAAGACCTACTTTTTGTTTGGTTTTGCTTTGCTTTGCTTTCACTTTGTAGGAGTGAGGAAAAGAAAATATACCCTGTACAGGAAAATCGTTTACTACCTTCTGCTTTCAAAACCAGATGCTCCTTCAGCTTAAAAAATAAAAAGACTCCGTCATATCTCTCAGTGGTCATTGCTAATTTCAAAATAGCCAGGCTCTTCATGAATTTGTGTCACATTCTGAAAGGCTCTAAAAGGATTTGTTCCCTCTAACAAGGAACCCTCTGTGAGAGAGCAGTAGAAGATATAAGGCATTTGAAGAAAATCGCACTAATTGAACAGGATGATTTTGAAGCAAATCCCACTAATTGAACAGGCTGACTCTTGGGCAGATTCCTCTGTTATTCACAAGACAACTGTGAATACTTTCAGTGGTTAAGGGTATTTTTTTAAAGACTTTCTGGCAAAGGCATGAGGTACCTGCACTTATGACAGTGTCAAGTATAGGTTCCTTTCAATGTTGTTGTTTGAAGATCTAATTTTGGAATTATCTTACCTGTTTGTAGAGTTTCATGTCTGTTTGCTATTTCTGTGGAAAAAGTTCTGTACTCATTAAACAAACAGAACTCAGTTTCAATTCGGATTTTTTTTGATCTGTTTGTAAACCATAACATGCATCTCTAAGGTGCAACTATTAACCTTCTCTTTCCGTTTCTCATTCTGGAAAGAGGTTGTCTTTCAGCTTATTTTGGGGAGTGAAGTTGCCTACATTTTAAAGTAGTGAATATTTGCTCTCCAAACAAACCCCAAGCCTAATTTTAAGGAAGTGGAGTGTTATTTTTTTTTTTTTAAGGGGGGAGTATTTTGAAATAATAAAAATAAAGGTTAGCTAGAAGTCTAATAGTAGCTCTAGCACTTTATTGGTTGTATCTTTATAGAATATATATGTAATTAATTACTAAGATGTCTAGGACAGTAGCTAGTTTACTGTTTTTCTTACTGTCTGAAGGAAAAGGCTACAAATGCAGTAAGTTTTCTGCATTTCTGGAGTTTAAAGTTCTTGTACTACATGGAACTTCAAAAATAGCTCAAGGCTGTGGAAAGTGGCATGGGTTGTTTGGTCTGTCAGTCAAATGCTTCCCAGTAAATGCCCCCATTCTTCCTTCTCAGATGGAATGGTCAGGATAAGAGCATTTGCTTCAGTTTTTGCATAGCTTCAATTCCCTGTTTTTTAGGCTATAGAATTTTTGCAGTCCTTTTAAATGGAGTGAATAAATATCAATGCTTATTATACTAAGAATTTAATTATTTACAGTCACTCCTTATAATTAATATACTGTTTTTATTCTAGCAATAAAAGTCATGAAGGGGATAAATTCATTGCAGCTCCACCTTCTTCGCCTTTGAAGAAACAGGAATTAGAAAATTTAAGGCAAGTAAATAAAAATATTTGCAATTAAATAAGCCCCCTCTTAAACTGTGCTGTGATTCTGGAGTCATTGCTAGCTTTTTCCTTTTTTTTTAATGGTATGGCACTTGCAGTGTTGCATTGTAGCTGTTAATGTAAGGATGACTTTTTTCACATGCATGTGCTTTCTTTCCTCAAGGCTTTGAATCAGAACAAGTAGAAACCCTCCAGAATTTCAATTCAGATGGTAGATAAGTCTGTGTTTGATCCCACTGTTATAGGCTTGGCATTATATATCTGGCAAAATCAAAAAAAATCAAGTCCTATAAATGACAAAGCTTAAAAACCTGACCATGGCTTTTGTGATTGGTGGAAGAGGGGGAAATTACAGTATAGTACCTCTACCTTTTTAAAGTCTTGGTAAGGCCGGTCTGCAAAGTCCACCCATGATATTACATTCTTGTTGGATGGAACAAAAATCAAAGTGGTAAAAGCGGCTTTCAAGTCAGAACAGTGCTCAGAAGCTGGATCAAAAGCTGACTTTTTTGTGGTAGTTAAAACAGCCATGATATTAAACAAAAATCTACATTTCGTTGTAAATAGGTTTAGCTAAAATCTATTAAAATAATCCTTTGCTGCATTAGATAAGGTAGGATTTCTAAGGCCTTCTCTAGAGTAGGGTTTAAGTATGAGGTTGACGCGGGGAGGGGGTGGAGATGTGGTGCAGGGGTATTTTTTTGTTGCTTTTTTCTCTCTTCTCCCCTACCCAGTTCTCATCTGGACTAGGGACACAATCTTTAATAATCCACCCTGCCCATCAGTTTATTCCCTTTTTTCCTTCTCACCAGCATGTCTTAGACTAAATTTTTTGTCTTTTAAATTAATTTACCATTATCATTTTTCCATATGTTACTTGGCTGTTAAGGTAATAAATGTGCTAGGAATACTTTAATACCATCCCAGTTAATGAATAGTAAGTGATGGCAGCTTTTAGGTTGCTTTTATACTTGTAGATGTTTTGGTTCTAAATAGAGTTTTTCCATGATCGTTAGTGAATTACTGTAAGCTGCTAAAACATGCTAGACATACTTGTTTTGTCAGATCTCATTGGTTCTTTCTCTCTGTTTTGACTTTGCATTTTGAAAGGGACACTTAAGAGGGCAAGGAAGCTTGCACTAAGTATATTAGTTTGAAGTTTTTATCTTCCTCTAATTGATTCAACTTTATTTGACCAGGTGTTGTTATTTTCTAATCTGCCTGTTATTTTTAATCTTGCGGGGAAAAAACACATTTTCAGTTCAGATAACCTAGTCTTCTTTGGAGTCTTCACAGCTATTAATTTTTTCTTTGATTGCTGCAGTACTGTAGAGAGAACTGAAAATAGATCTAAGACAAATGTGAGGGTGACAACAGCTTAAAGGACTAATTAGGCAAATAAGCCTAAGCTAGTGTGCTTGGCATTGCTTTTGTAGCAGGCAAGTAATATGTAAATGCTTCCACTGCTCAGTGTGATAGACAATACCTTGACAGAGCAACCTGATCGTTGCTCTGAGCCTTAAATTTCTTGGTGTTGTAGTAATGCAAACATCCATTATATCATGCGATTTCTTTTCATGATTTAAACTGTTATTCCATGTAATATACAATTCATTCTGTACCAGGTGACATAGGACAGTGATGGCAAAGCAGAAGAATCCCTTTCAGCAGATAGCTTTTTCCACATGAAACAAATCCATAGTTTGTACAGAATAGAAAGAAAAATTGCCTTTGTCCTGGTACTTGACTTCCTTACCATGGAAGAACACGAATAAAATTTGACTGCAGTGTTTTTGTGTTCCTAAAAATCCTTACACTACTTGTTTGGCAGTCTAAGTTCCTCCAAACAGAGTAACTCCCATTTGTCCAAATGAATGTCGTGTTATCTGGAACCTCTTTACTTTTCCCCAACAAGATTATCATATGCTGACAATGTTAATTATTTCAGGTGGCTGCTAGCCCATTGAAAAATCTCTTACCACCTCTTACAAAAAGAAATCTGTTTTAAGTATGGACAAAGCATACAGTAATTTCCCACTTAAACTCTTGGGTAAACACTTTGTTCCAGCCTAACCCGAGGTAACCTGTGTTTTATAATGACCAGCTTAACCTTTACTTTGCTGCATTGTGTATAGCAAATCTACTTGTATTCGTTTAAAGGTAATTTAGCAGTAGTCTGTGAGGAGACATTACTGAGACCTTGAATATTTATTCTGCAGTGGTGCAAGAGTATGCTACTTGAAATAGAAGGCACTGGATTAAAAACAGTGGTGTGTTTTTTTTTGTTTTTTCCCTCTCCTGACTTGAAAAAGTGGTTGCCACATGTCAAAATTACATGGTGCCACATTGTTTTGTTTTTTTAAAATGCGTAGTCTTTTCTTTCACAATCAGCTGTTATCTACTGATGAAACCTGACAACTTGTCAGGAAAAACCTACCAGTTTAGCAAGAACTATACTGCTTCTGGTAAAGAACATCATGTAAAGAAAGGAAAAGCATTTATATATTTTTGTGATACTTGCTTTGACTGCTGGTTAAATCCACTAGACTAGACATCCCTAGAGAGTGACTCCTGAGGAATAGGTGTCTGTACACTTCATTTTTTCCCCCCTGCTGACAGTCACTGGATTGAAAACTCTCCATTGCTTCTGGTAATGACATGGGGAACTTAAATGTTTGGGATTTTTTTACATGATTTTGTACAGTTGCACATCATAGTAAGAGTTTAAAGTGACTGACTTTGCCCCTAAATGGTTCTTAAAAATTAAAAAATATCCTCTAAACAAGATTTAAGTGTCCTGCATATTGTTTGGTACTTGTGCACAAATTAGTTGAACAGACTTTTCAGGTTAGTGATGTTCTTTAAATGGTTTAGAGGTGCCATTTCTGTGCCTTCACGGTAAGTTTTGAAGGACTGGATTTGCTCTGGTTAGCCTTTTTCCTGTGAAATAAGCTAAGTCAAATGTGTAGTTTAGGTTCTATAAACTTGCAGTCAGTGTGGGCTGACAAATCTTGTTGCCTAGACCTACACAAGAGGTTGTTTGACATAATCTGGCAGTTTAAAAAAACATTTTTCTTTTTCCTAGTGCAAAGGCAGTTTTATTTAGGGAATGTGGAGGCTCAGTAATGCTGGAAGTCTCCTGTGCTTAAAGACGACCTGCGGAGTTTTGTCAGAATCCTGACTGGGGTGAAAAACTAGTTTGTCTTTTCCCTTGTGGTGCAATTCTTCTGCTCTGATTAGCTGTCAGATCTCTTGAGTGTTTGGTTTAGCTGGTTCAGCAATGAATCCAAGTGCACAAGAATAGTATTCCACATAAGAAAATGCGAATGTTTTCTTCTCTAGAAGACTTGTGCCGAAGAATCTTTTCAAGGTCTTGAAAGGCTTAGATGATGATGAGTCCTTAGAGCAGAGGAACAGGTTTACATTTTGCTGGACTTATCTGTTGTGTGATTGGAGCGTGCCTTTTGTTTGAATTTATACTTTCAAAAGTAAAAATAGTTCTAAAGTTGTGGTGAGTAGAAGACATATATTGACTTAAAGGGTCAGAGCAAGTAACTCTACAGGCCTTGAGTTGTGTATAAAGATATTTAGCTGGTAAAACAGCATCTCTGCTTGTTGAAAAGTTGTGCTTCCTTGAGGTGGAGAAGAAAAGAAGCTGGTTAGAAGTAGGCCATTATTTCAGGGATTTTTTCCCCACTTCCCTCCCCCTCCCCACAGTCGCAACCTTTCAGAAATATTTTAGGTTTGGGACTTGAGCTGGGGAAGCTTTCCTCTCTTTCTTGAAAGCTTTTGTATGTGTTCAGATTTGATGTGACATCTGGGCATGGTAAAGAGGAAGTGGGGGGTAGGGAGAAACACTGGAGAGGTTTCTTATCCTGCTTGTGCATAATTAAAGAGCATGCCTCCTGGGAAACAGGAATAAAGGCACCCCAGGTCCTGCCATGAATTACATGACTTACTGCTGGACTGAAAGTGGGCTTGACAGTCGCCAGAAGGTTGGCGCAGGAGTAGCCCACCTCCTGGCAGCAGAGTCGAAGGCTCTTCTCGCATCTCTCCCAACGTGAGACCTCGCTGAGAGGATCCACTCTTCCTCCCTGGAGAAGAACAGGGTCCGTGCTCACAGCAAGGCGTTGCAGGGCAAAGCGGGCACAGGCTTGTGCCCTGAGGACAAGGCAGCCTGCGCTGAACGATGTCTCACGAAGTGGAAAATATCCCCAAGTGCTGTGTTTGGGAAGGGAGGGAGGGAGGGATACGGAGGGGGAGGTATTACGAACTGTAAAGCTTGGCTTAATGATGGCATCCTGATGTGGGATTATTGTTTGAAGATGGAAAATGTGAGTAGTTCAGATTTCATTACAAGAACTGTCACAGTTTTTGTGCTTTTGGAAACATACAAAAGTCTGTGACAGCAACAAAGTGCCACATATCAAATCAGGCTCTTGGGAGAGGATTACAGCTCTCGGTGTAACACAGAACTGGAAACGCAAAATTCTCTACAGTTTTATTGTCTTCCTGTGCACAAATGTAAAATATGGGTGAAATATGTTACAATTTAATTGACTGCAACAATGCATCTATAGTTCAAGGTGATTTATAGGATTGTGTGTTACAGAAATCTGTTACCCTTTGTTGCAGGAAGAGGGGGAGGGCAGAGAAGTACAAATGAAAATCCAAGGCTTAGAGAATAATAAGAGGGTGGGAAATCCAAGAGAAAAATGACACGTGTGGTGAGGTCCATCAGTTATTAATGGCCAGAATTTCAAAATCTTACTGGGGTGATCACAGTGGCGATCTTTGGTTTATACTGGTAGAACACAATGTACGCATCTCCTAATTCAGGGAATATGATTGAGGCCATAGATAAAGAAAGACCAGCTCCTTTACTTTGTAGTTTGATGTGAAGATACTATTGAAGATTATTGATTTATTTCTGCAGCACTTAAATGTCTTTCATCTTTGCAAAATCAAAGTGGAATTGAGTTTCTGGACAGCTGCTGATAAATGGAGGTCTTTGCATTTTATGTTAGTAGAAAACCTTATTCCATTCAGTGACTAAATATGTTAAACCTAACTAAATCTCTTGCATGTTTGCTGTAGCTGGCTTCTGGGACATACAGTAAGGTTGTTTTTTGTTGTTGTTTTTGGAGGTATGAGTAGTAATTCCAAGTATTTTTCCTTGAATGTAAAATAACTTCAACTGCAAACTAGATGTTAATGTAGTGATGTTGTATGACTTTTAAAATTTATATGTACTTATACATTTGTATATGAGTAGTTAACAACTTCACATACAATGCAAATAGCTTTCTTAATTTATACAGGGTAAAAGCAATAGTCTGAAATGTTGCTGTATGAAAATAAAAGTTAATCTTTAAAATGATTCAGGTCCTACTAAGAACATACTGTGTGCTGTTTACTCTTGCTTCTACTCTTTTTATACTCTGTAAGTAATGTTAGTATGTCTTTATCTGGATTTACTAGACATTTGTTAAAGAAGAAATTTTATAGCTGCATTTGAAATCACAGAAGTCTCCATTTAACATACTGGTTCGCCTGTCTTTTTTTTTCTGCTTTTTTTTCTTCCAGGTGCTCAATACTTGCCTGTAGTGCTTACGTGGCTCTGGCTTTGGGTGATAACCTTATGGCATTGAATCACGCAGATAAACTCCTTCAGCAACCAAAGCTGTCAGGGTCTCTTAAGTAAGTCTGACGTGACCGTTTCTTCTTTCTCAGCCCTGCTTTTTGCTGGAGAGTTCTGAGTTGAAGCTTCCAATGTCTGTAGCTGCTTGCCCATTCTGTATCTGATGCAAAGAATTGCTTGGCCTGCTCCTGTTCTTGTTGAAGCTCTGACTAAATGTTCATTGACACGCAGGAATGTGAGTCCCCTTGTTTGTGTATGAATTCCGTGTAATTCAGAATCTATTGCTGCTCTTGTTGCTATTTGTTAATCTTCAGCAATGGTTCCCATTCAGTGGCAGGACTGTCAGATCTCTGTCCTGGTTCACTGTGGTGCAGCACCTACTTGTGTTGGCACAGCACAGGGGGCAGGAGTAAGCAGCTAGGCGTGGGCAACTGCCTAAGCCAGACTGCTGCTGAAAACTCGCTTGTGAAACTACAGCCTCGGAGGGGTAGGTTCGCTCAGACAGTAGGGTACCAGATCTTGGGGGTGCAGGATTGTCGCTTCCCCTATTACTGTTGCTTATAGAAGTTTTATTCTTCAATTTCTGTTTTTCCGTTCTAACTTGGCATTTATCTTTTTGGAAAGATACACAAACCTCGTTCTGTTTCTGCTTGCCAATTGTCATATACCTCTGTAAATTCTAAAAAAGGAAGCTTTGGCCCCATCCTTCTGATCTTGTTTGTGTGTTCAGTTCCTGTGTATGACAGGAATTGAATAAAATGTACAAGAGGCTTTTATGGTAGTAATGATATTTGGCAAAACTAGTAACATACTTGTGGAGAGCAAGCTAACTTGTGCTTATATATGCTGTCAGCATACTCTAAAATGGTTGTGTCAATTAATTTCTTTGGCTCCCATGCTTCAAACTACTGCAGAAGCTTATCTTTTTGCAAAGTCATTGTAAAAGCAAGATTTCAGAGGATTAGCAAGGTAACACGTAATTTTCTGAAGGCAGTGTTACTGTTATGTAATGCAAGAAATTCAAGGTGAGAGTTGTTTGCAAAGATGTAAAGCCATGTATCTTGGTCCCAGGAAGTTAGGTTTTTGTACGGATTGGGAATACTGAATTGTTTCTGTTTTCTTAAGTGAAATAAGTAAGTTACGTGTAGGAAGCTGTGCTTGTTTTAACAGCACTAAATTGCAGAATTTATTTTGGATGATATTTTACCTGATGTTTAATAATTCAGTACAACCAACTATACAGTTAGTTTGAAATGTACTGTATACAGCTGCATATTCAGCTTTTGTTTCAGATTAAGCATTAGCAAGCTATGTTCTTGATCAACGGGATTCCTTCTCCTCCAAAGCTGAAAAGAAAAGCTACTGATTAGCTGAGCTGAACTTCAAACGTCAGACTTGTTTAGTTCTTTGGTAGAGACGTGCGGTTGGAAAGGTGTTTGTGCCCTGTGGATAGGTCTGCATAGTTGGTGTCCTTAGAAACTTACAATGCAGATATCTTACAGGCTTAGTTTAATTTTATTGATGTAAAGTCACTTACACCTCAAATCGTAGGTGTGCCAGTATCATGGGGATGTTTGCGTAAGTATTTCTTTTTTAATTCTTTGAGATAAAACCATACTGAAGCACTGTCTGACCAGAATGGCAATTCCAGTGCATGAATTCATTGTCATTACTCGGGTGTTTTTCACAACACTAGGGTCTAAAAAGCAAATGTGAAAATAGGGTATTATAGCAATACTTTACAAGCAAGCTAACTTCATGTATGCGTATTAAGTAGTAGTTTTCATGTGCTTCAGTTAAAAACTGATTTCAGTTCGTCTTATGTAAGAACAGTGAATTCTGGGGATTGTTACGCTGACATTTGTACCTGACCCTTTGCTGTTGTAGGTTTCTCGGGCATTTGTATGCAGCAGAAGCTCTCATCTCTCTAGACAGAATATCTGATGCCATCACTCACTTGAACCCTGAGAACGTCACTGATGTTTCCCTTGGGATCTCTTCAAATGAACAGGATCAAGGTTAATGAATCCACGCTTGATTAGAACTGGTCATGCACTCAGCTGCCTTCCTGCTGTAACTTTCTATATATAATACAATGACCATTAAGACATCTTAAAATGGGGGTTGGTTTATTTGTTTGTTTCTCCAGGCTTTGGTTCCTGCTTTGATTTTGTTTTGTCTTTTGCATGTTTGTCCTTCCTTTGGTGTGTCTAATTCTGTCATACAAATAGGATTGTATATTGTAGTGTTAAGCATAATTCTTTAAAACTCCTTTTGTTAAATATGCAGTTATGGTTAAGTTTGGGTTTCATACCTTCTCTTCCAGCTTTTTGGTCTCTAAGCTAGGACTCAGATTATGAGTGAAGTCTGCTCACTGTATTTTGTGAGAGATAAGAGTAGGGAGAACATAGTTAATCTGTATCTGGCAGTGCTTCCAGTTGGGAGTGTGTATTCTCTAACAGAAAAATACTTTAATGGCCCACCTGTATAATTAAGATTACAGCAGCTTCATTGTTCCCATCTGCAAATCTAATAGTTCTTAGAGAAATAAAACATTAAATATAGGAAGCCTTAAGTAGCTTAAACTATAGAGCGAACTGGTATGTTTTCCCTCTGCAATGTCAGACCATGAAGGAAGAAGCAAATTTGTATCTGCTGACCCGTAGCTGTAATCTTTGTAATGAGCTTTTAAAAAAGCTCACAGAAAATTATATATATATTTTTTTTTCTTTGTAGGGTCTGACAAAGGAGAGAACGAGTCAATGGAATCTTGTAAGTACCAGCCAGCATATTCAGCAGAGTACAGGAACTTATTTGGACAGCTCAGAATAAAAGTCTTAATAAATACTTTTTTTAATTGCAGCTGGCAAGCAGACCCCACAGTGTTATCCCAGTTCAGTCACATCTGCACGAACAATGATGTTGTTTAACCTTGGAAGTGCTTACTGTCTGAGGAGTGAATACGACAAAGCTCGAAAATGTCTCCATCAGGTATGAAAAATAAATCTCAAGACAGCTTTAGGGACAAATGTACTTCCTTCGAAGTGCCATTTAAATCACAGCAAATCCTGGTGATTTCATAGCTCAGGTTCATTTGTTGACTTTGCTGAGATGGCGGCTCTGTTCTGTCTTAATGAACCATTCTATATTAATAACACAACATAGAGGAATTCCGAAGTTATTACTTGTAAGTAGTTCACTACCATTTTTTAAAAGCACTTTCTTCTAGATTGAGTCAAAACAGTGGAATATGACAAGGAAGCCATTTTACTTTTTCTAAGTTTTTTTTTAAACAGTTGGATAGTAATTGTTATTCTAGAGGAGAAAGTTCTCAAGGGCCTTGAATTTACTTTTCTTTAATCAGTTAACTCACCAACTAAACTATGAACTCTAGAGCTGTGAGAACAAACTACAGTTCTGCTGGAGGTATGTTTCTTGCCTGCCTCTTTCCCTGAGAATTCTCAAGTACTGCTTTTGAAACTCCTTCTTCACTTAGCCTGTGTCATTTGGTCCTCCTTATGCCTGAGACCGATCTGTCAATTATTATACATTTGTCTTTGTTGTTGCTGCTGCCATTCCTGTCTGTCAGGAAGACTACTCAAACATATTGTCGAGCTGCAGACTGAAACAGTGGTCTTCCAAATTACTTCATAGGAGTTGTATAGGTGAACAGGTTCAAATTCTGTGATGTTCTCAACTGCTTAAGGCAGTTGTCTTGTTCTTCTTCCTCCTGAGGCCTCTTAGCAGGCATCTGTGCTCAGGCTCTGTAGCACATATGTAGAGACCAAAGGAGTTTTTATGTAAGGCCATCTGTGGATATAGAGAATTGTAGGTCTCTGCATTTACAACAAATCCAGTGCTTTTAGGAAGCCTCAGTCCTGTTCTGTATGCACACAAATTATTTTGTGTGTGCATAGTTACATTTTATGGGGACAAGCAATGGGGAGCACATATCCATCACTAAAACAAGCTATGTGGCTCCCATGGCTGATAAAGTCACTGCTGAGCTACAGCATAAAGGCCAAGAAAGAATTACAAAATATTTAACTTATGAATGAGATTCTAGGTTTATAAACTGAGGCGTGTATGGAGGTATTTGCTGAAAACTGCTTGGTAAGGTAGCTTTAAAATCGGGTAGTTAACCAATTGGTTGTTCTGAAAAACATGCGAGAGACCCTAAAATAACACCACTTGTGTGGTGGTTTGTGCTGTGGTACAGCAGATCAGGGCCTGGGTGCTCTTTGTGTGAAGATTACTTGCAGGCAGAAAGCAGGGAATGGCTAATGGGGAAATTTCTAGATCTTGGCTGTGTGGTGGTTGTGAGTTTTCTTTTCCTTTTTCTTTTTCCTCTTTCAAGAACTGAGGGAAATTACTGGCTTTATGTTTCATTTTTCCTAATTGTTACGTTCCCATATTTACTACCATCCCATAAGGAAAGTTCAGATTCTGGATTATGGGGTGCACATTAGGGAGGGATGAGAAGGATGCTCTGTTATCAGTGGTCCAACTGTGTTCCCAGTAAGAGCTCCTGGTGAGATCAGGTCTGTTGGGGGCTGCTCACTCTCCGTCTTTCAGTGGAATAGACCCAGGTTGCTGCTGGGTGTTGAATTTGAACCGTCAGATGTGAAACAGTGCAGAGGCTGCTTTGAGCGGTTTTAGTTAATGGCTGGATCAGCCCATTTTTTATTTAGCTTGTTAAATAACTGGTTTCTCCTGAGGAAGTATCTCCACCTTCTGCTTCTTGTAGAAAGATGGAGATACCAGGTACCAATACCAGGTAGCCCTGTAGCAAATCTTCTTGCACCTCTTCTTGATCAGAAATCAGTCCTGTTAGCTTTTCACATTTTGTGCAGATAAGTCCTCTCTTTCTCAGGAAATGGATTGATCTCAAGCACAATTTACTTCTACAAATTTATAGTGACAAATGTGCATTTTTCCTGCCCCCTGGACTGGGTGCTTATAGAAAAGATAGGCTTTCAGGATTCAGTCTTACTGTGGTCATAGGAGTCATCTTTGTACTAGAATTATCAAATGCAAACATTTGATAAATAGTTGAAAATAGTAAGTTGCAGAGGTGGGGACAAATGCTTTTTTACTTGTCATTTTTCTTGCTGTTCATGTCTGGGCTTTACTCTGCGGAACCATTGGTGTGGTACTTAAACACTAATATGATGATGATACCCAGTGACCTGGGAAGAGGGAAGGCAAAGGAAGATAAGGAGGAGAGAAATAATATTTTCCTTTGAAAGGCCTGGTAGCTTGCTTTCCTCTTTTACACTCTCCTTCCTTTCCTAGTGAGATTTTGGAGAGCCCTTCTGTTTAAACTGAAGGGAATGAGCAGCAGTCTGATACCTGGCATGATTCCGTCTCACCAGCTTCTACACCTGGAAAGCAGGGACCCGTCTGGGGACTGCTGGAGGCAGTTCTGCAGAGCTGTGTTGTTCTGAAGGCTCGCAGCTCAGGACGTGTCTCGGCTGGAGCACAGGGACTTACCTGCAAGCCAAGTGAAATCAATGGCATGTACCCAGTGTGCAGTAGATCAGGAGTAGGGAGCTAGATCTGGAGCTGATAGAGAAGACAGCATCGTTGGCTTCATAGGTGAAAAATATTTGTACATGGAAAGCTTATGATGATCCTTGTTAAGTTTGTATTCTGAACTTTGGAGCAGTGGAGGTTACCTTCACCCATCATCTCAGCAGGAAATTGCAGTAGATTGGCCCAGGAATGACAGACTCATATTGACATAAGCATACAGCAGATGGTGCTGCTAATTAGTGCGAAACAATCTTGCAAGGCAGACAATCTTTCAGTCTTTCCTTGCATGCATGAACCTAATGGAGTGTATTAGTTTGAAAAATCTTACGTTATGGATTGTTACATGTTTTTGTTAGCTAAGATGATGTTAACAGACTTGTCAAGGGACACTTCTTGAGCTGCTTAAGAACTCTTCTCCCCACCCCCTTCTTCTTCAAGGCTGCTTCGCTGATCCACCCCAAAGAGATCCCTCCGGAGGCTATTCTGCTGGCTGTATATCTTGAATTACAGAATGGTAAAGAATTGATTTATTTTTTTTTTTCAATGTTAAAAACATTTAATTTGTAAATTCCAATGTTGAATGCAACTTTTGGTATTTTTAACATTTTAGATCTTTCCTTGAAGTTTACAACTGACACTCACAGGCAAAGCATTAGAACACATTTGTAAAGTTTTGAAATGTTCTGTCGATCTAGATTTGGGATATATGGGGAGGAACAGTTGTCATCATTCCTAATCTTTAGAGTTGTGCTAGTATTTTGAATGATACCCGTTAGGTCCGTCTCCATTTTATGCTGCTATGGATCTATGTACCTTCATTTCCATGGAGCAATTACTTGCAAATGTTGTGGGGGTTTATGGCTTTATAACAGTGTTTTGATAGAAGGCAGTTAGTTGATCTTAGTAGCTGGCTGGCAATCCCTGCTGTTAAACATGCATCTTCTGAGCTGGAATCTCCTATACTTTGTCCAGAAATTAGCAGTTTTGGATAGGCTCAGTAAAACCTGTGATGAGGCTTATACTATAAAAAGAGGGCTTGAAAGGTTTTCCATTAAAAGATAACTCAAATTTTTCAAAGTTTCAAATTTCTCAAAGTTTCCCAGAGAACCTATGTCAAAGGCTGTGTAGCAAGTACTCTAACAGAGCTTGTACCACTGGTAACTCTTCCAAAATCCATCCTTTTCATGAAAAAACAGTGAACCTTCAAAAAAAAAAAAATCTACATAATGGAAAAGCTTGCACTTGGATTCTGCAGTGTGAGCAGACTGGATTAATGTACTCATTTCCCTTTAGGTGTCTTGCATTACAGGGAAGCAGAGGACATGAGCATTTTGGTTCAGAATTGAGACTTTACAAGTTTTCCTTACAAAGATGTTTCTAAATTGGACATTTGGAAACATTTCTGTTTGTAACAAAGAAGCACAGAGCAGAAGAGAGTACCATGTGGGATTTACCTCTTGTTCCCTTCTAAGTATAACCAAAAGAGGCTAAAGATGTTTTTTTCTATAAAAGGCAACAAATAAGTACTTCTCTTCTGAAACTAAAACTGTAGTGAAAATAAAATATTTGGTAAGAGTAAACATGTTCTTTTCAGAACTTAACAGTTTTTCTCCTACAATTACATAGGTTTAATTTTTAAGAGTTATTTTTCCACTTGCATTGATAGTTGATGGACCATACATACAGTTGAAACTCACCTTTCTTCTTTTAAAAACACATTTTACATATACCTGTGACACTTGCATTACTGTTCCTTGGTATGCCATTGTGAGGGCATTTTGTGCGAGAGCTGGAGTCTCCCTATGCACGCAAGAGCGAGAAGAGGATGCCCTGCAGGAATTCAGAAGGGGCTCGGGCACCTTCCAGCTCTGAGGTTAAAGCTTGATGTCTTGAGCTAACCAGAGGCACAATCAAGCAGTACTGTTTTGAATTTGTTTCTGTTGATGCTTTTCATGTCTGCGTCTCCCTTTCACTGAATAGGAAGCTTGCTTGTGTACATGGTCTGGCTGCAGGGCTGAGGCCATGGCTCAGAAATCACTGTTGTCACCACAGAGCTGAAAAGTCATACAAAACTATTATTTTTTAATTGCAGGTAACACTCAGCTGGCATTGCAGATCATCAAGAGGAACCAGCTTCTCCCTTCTGTGAAAACACTCTCTGACATGCGGAAGAAGCCCGTTTTTCAGCCAGTCCACTCAATCCAGCCCATTCAGATGCCAGCTTTCACCACTGTTCAAAGGAAGTGAGGGGTTGATTGAGCTTGCTGCTGCCCTTTTTATAAGGGCTTGGGATTTTGTATATTTTTTTAACCTAGGACACCTGCATACCTGGGATGGCTGGAGTGTGTTCATTTATGTAAATTTTTAATAAAACACTTAAATGCCTCCAGTCCTGTCTTTTTGTTTGTAAAAGTTACTTCATAGAGGCGTAGATGTTGGTATCTGTTTGAAATATGAATGGCAGTTTACTTAGCAAAAAGAGTGGTTAACTAGATGTATAGGCTCTGTTCTTTTTGCAGGGAATATATAGGAGGGAAGTAAAGGAAAGGGGAACATGTTATCTGCACTAAAGACTGGCTGAAGGAGCAGTTTCAGCTGTTTTGTAGTATAAAGTGTGTGGCTGCTGTATTTTGACACTGATGGGAGCATTCATAATGCAAACAGTGCCCAGGTAGGGCAGAGGCTGTCTTGTGCTGCACAGCACAGGTGGGGGTGCCTGAGCTGGCTGGCATGTGTCCCTGCTGCTGCTTACAGACTGCAGGGGTAGTGAGAGCTGAAAGGCAGCTCGCAGGTGGAGTGCCTGTCTGTAAGCAAAAGGATGGGGCTGGTGTGTTTTGTTCTTTATTTTGAAATAAAGATATAGTCCTCCAAAACAGGACTGTTTGGAAAACTATGTCTTTATTTCAAAAAACATGCTTCTGGCTTTTCCTTAAACCAAGCAGGTGTATGATAGCGGCCTGAACTTTGCTTACTTATTGTGAACACAGGAAAACAGATGAGCCATCCTACCGTGGGACTGACTTACTTAATCCAGACATAAGCTAATCAGGGCCCAGTGTGGAATGTAGCCTCTCCCTCCCTCCCCCTTCCCTGGCTGTTTTGTGTTGTTTCAGCTATTTGGAGCCAATCTCTCCAGGAGAGCTGGGATAACACCTTATCTCCCTGTGCTGCCATTGTACTTTGCCTCCAGTCCCTTCAGGGCCCTCACACCCCCTGCTCAAGGAAGGTCACATAGCCCAGTGGCAACTGGGGAAGCAGAGCCTGAAAGTCCTGCTTGTAGTAACCCAGGCATGTGCTAGTTGCAGCTGTGTAAAAGGTGGCCCAGCTTTGCCCCAAGACAATGCAAACAAGCAACAGCTGCTGGCAGTACAACAGCAAGTTTATTAATCAATGCACAAGTTGCAGAAGGCATACAAGTGTCTGGCCCTTCAACCAGGACTAAATCCTGAAGCGGAATGCTTCTGCACAGGCTCTCATCTGTCTTTTTAAGGCTTTCAGAGTACTGATGCAACAGCTATTTCACCAACTTATTGGCCAGCTGATAGAGGTGATGGCACCCTCTCTCTCCTCATGTGAGGGAAGGTAGTCTGGGCCTGTTTAATTTTTTTTAGGAAAGAAAACCTATCAGTATCACCTTTCTAAACCAGAGGGAGACCAAACGCTGATACATCATTCAAGTCAAAGTAGATTGATTAAATACAAAAAGGTTAAAGATGCTTGCTGTGTGGTCCCAGGCCTTGAATAGAGCAGATTCTTCTCTGCCCTTCCCAGGCCCCCGAGGAATGCAGGGCATTCACATGCAAAAAATGTGCATGCAGCGCCCAGCTCCACCCAGCAGTGCTGCCCTGCAGCTCAGGGGATGATGCAGTTGTCCTGCCCCAGGCCCTGCACCACTTAGCCCATCTGCAGTTGCATGGGAGCAGAACCCCTCAGCCCCAGAAATGGTGACTCCGCTTCTGCAGCATGGCTGCATTGACCAGCGCAGCTTTAGGATTTTTTTTTTCTCCCCTGCCTGTAAAAAAAGGCCCTCAAAAAAAGGCTTTCAGCTGATGGGAGCATGAAGCTGGACCACAAAGAGGAAAAAAAAATTACTCAAAACACATTGAGGAGGGTAGTGGTCAGGAACCTCTCTCTCCTCCTCTGGCACTGCCCTAGTCAGTGTTTCCCTCAGTTTCTTTTTGGGATCTGACAGTAAAGAAGTGAGGGCCCCGTAAAACTGCAAGCTGCAGCAGGATGGTCCATCCAGAGACAGAGGATAAGAGCACAGAGCAGCACTATGCCATCCTACAGCTGTACACAGCTCAGACCAGAAAGCATTTCAGTTTTAAAGAATTTTAAAGTCAGTACTTTCAGAGACTAGGATCCACCTCTACTTCTTTCCACCCTGGGAATTCAATCAGTAGCCTTAATTCTCAAACCTTTCCTCCCATCATGACTGTGAGACTAACGTTTAATAGACCAGCCACATTAAGGATTTGACAATGCACCAGAACTTTTCAAAACCCTAAACAAAACCCCCATACTTTTTCTCCATAGCACCTCCCCTTTCTCCTCCCCTTTCCAACCAGGTGCCTCTAGTTCTAGTTTGTTTCCAGTAGTGTCATCACCTGGAGAAGCCAGCTTCAAATCCCAGATAAGTACTTTCTTTTTTGCATCCTGACAGAAGAGAAGATTGCAGCTAGTTAATACAGAAAAACACACACAAGTTTGCCATGAAAAAAAAACTCATTTATTTGATTAAACAAAAATAAAATAAACTGCATAGGAACATTTTAAAGTCCAGAGAGACACTGACTTTGTTTTAAGGCTGCCAGTAGCTGATACATCATCTCCTTGCTACATCCTTCAGCCTTCCCTATGGACCACAAAGATACATTCAGAAGCCTCCATTAACACAAAAGAGTTCTAACATTTTGCTCACTTATTCTACATAAAAGTTTGCACATAACCTGTCATGCTTTCTTCTCCGCAGTACTCAACATCCTACACATCTAAGAATGTTGCTTTTTGTCCAAGTAGAAATGTGATGCCCTTTTTGGAGCATGGACGTTCTTGTCAGAGCCTGTTTCATTATCAATTAGATATAAAAGCTCTGAGCAGCTCATTAAAAGCAAAGCACTGTCTGTCCTGCTGAGACTTGTTTTTTATTATTAGGAGAGCAGCATGATTAATCACTAAAGAAGAGAAACAACTGCAGCAGAACAGGAAACTACAAAACCAATTGTCTCAAGATGCCCAACATCCAAGGCCTGACAAAAATCATTCTGGATCCTGATGTGAGCCTGCATCGAGGCCACACTAGTTATACATGAGTAGTGAAGTTTTCTAGGATGGAGCCATACATCTACAGCCAATTAAGTGAGGGGAGAGAACGCCAGTTTGTCGCCCCAGTTTCAAGTGAGCGACCTCCATTTTGTTACAGGCTTCCACTTTCTACTTGGCTAAGGCCAGAGTGCCTCCCGCTGCAGGCACGTGTTGGACGCCCTCACTGCGCCAACCGGGCGGCACGCGACAGGTAATGCACAGCACGGACAAGAGTCACATACAGTAAGAAACCCCCACCAACTTAGGTGACTAACCACACCTTACAACCTAGTTAAAAACTTTAGTCATTTTAGAAAAGAAACTAAAAACAAAACCCAGAAACAGACATCTCTCCCTCTGAAGGAAAAACTACTACGTTGTCTGAAAAGTACTCTACAAACCTATAAAAGGACTTTTTTTTTTTTAAACTAGTCTGGTAGCTCAAAAGGAAGTTACTTAACTACATCACTACACAGACACTTAACATTCAGTCAGTAAGGCTCCATGAAAAGAGCTTAAAAAAAAATTATCTACCTGAGTTTGTAAGTTGATACAATCATTAATAGAAGGTCTAAGACCATGCAGGTACACAAAGCATTTTTAGAACCATTATTGGTTAAACAATGATGGAAAAAAAGATGCCACTCTGGCTTGTTAACCCGTAAGATCACTTAGAGACATCAATGTACATTTTCCACCATAACATTTACCAAACCCAACACAGCCTATCATTATTAGGGAGTCTCTGTACCCGCTTCTGTCACCCCCTAATGTGAGCAGGGGAGGAAAAAAGATCTTTCAATACAGTGATCTGAAAATGTGCTTCTGCAACGTTACTCCACAGGTAAAACAAGGGGCATGTTGCATGTCACCATTAAAAGTTGCGTAAAAACCCAACACACTGGTTTTAAACAGCCTCTCCCGAGAATATCTGAACTTAAACTGCCCTCCAGGAATAGGAACTTGGTTGCTTTGTCATGGTGGAAAAATCCCATTGTGTCAAGAAAGCTACTAATACAATCACCAAGTCAAAAAAATCAGTATCTTATTCCCTTCAAGCATTTGGTATAGCATTGTGTTTACAGCAATCATAACATTAGCCTTTCCACACAGGAATAGGGCATACTTGTAGGCATGCATAAAAGTTTCTCTTGCAGAGAGAAGACCTAAAGGTCTTATTGACATAAGAACACTGCAAATGAACGTGAAGTATGTCAGCTAGTAGTGTCATAATACTGAAAAAAGTTTACATTTCCATACTTCGTAGTGAAAACAGAACAAACTCAAGTGTTTCAGATATCTCAGTCCTGTTTGCCAGAGTATATGAACATTTGGTTTTATTTACAGATTCTCCAGCAAGGGCAGCTTAATATTTCCATGGGCAGGCAGAAAAAAAAAAAACAAAAGCAAGAAGTCACCATATTGTACATACTTAGTATCTGTTTCAGTTAAATGCTTGTCCAAAAAGCAGGATGAATCCTTCCCCCAGGCAGATTCTCAATTATTTCTCAAACCTGTCTGATACTAAATTGAGGTAGATGATTAACTTCTGCAAAGTGAGGTAGAACTTTGAGAAAAAGATAGTGGCATCTCTAGTTGTGCATTTTGTACCACATCAAACTGGGTTTCAAACTCCCAAGGACACAAAGACCAAAGGTACAATATTTGTCTAACGCGAGTACCAGTGTTCATTTTTATACAGCTCCAAACTGTGTCTAAATATCTCTATTTTTTAAATACCCTCTTACCTTTTGGCACCATTTGGCTTACACTCCTTTAAAAAAAAAAACAAACAAAACACTTTGGCACAATTTCTTTTAAACCAGAACTGAACAGAAATCTTATGATCAAAGATATGGCCAGATAAACCTACAAACCTGCTCTCTTCAGAAATTAATTTTGATTTCACTGCAACAAAACAGACCAGGCCCATTAACCTGCAATTACAAGGGAACACCACATCCAAGTACCTTGTTCTTCTTTCTCCCAACTTGGTTATGTCTGGCCCCAATACACATTAGTTTTCAGGTGCTGTCCTCCTTTGCTAACTTGCTTTACAGTTTGGGTTTATGGGCTTCCTTTGTTATTTAAAAGGTACTAAATAAAAGGAGTGAATTATTTGAAGGACATGTATTATCAAATACTGTGTCTGCTTCAGTTTGGTACTGAAGTTCCTGCTTAACTGAGAAAGGACAAGATTGTTTCATAGGCTGAACCTGGAACAGCCATGACTGCTGATAACATTGTCAAGCAAAAAGTTTACCAAGAGCCACTGCTTTAACCTGGCGTAGTGAAATTCCTTTGGGAGTTCTAGTAGACAGGTCTGTTACCCACATCTCTTGTTTGCCAATGCTAGAGCTAAGAGAAAGAGGCACAAGCTCACCTTACCCTTTTCTCCAGGCCATCTCCACTAGTTCAGAAGATTACTCTGAACACTTAGGCTTGTTTGGTTTGCAATCCAGCTTCAAAGCCTTGCCTTTTTTTTTCCCCCCTCTGTACACTTTCACCATGTATATTATGATAGTGGGGCATTAACCTTAGAACATGCATAGCATGAGAACATGCACAGAAAAAAAACAGAGCAAGGTTTGAATCTTGTTAATTAACTACATATTACTCTACAGGAACTTTTAAAAAGTATCTGATGTTGGCATTGGACTTGTATATTATCGCTACTTATTTTCATTGCATATAAAACACTCCATTTTATAAGCTACACTCCTGCTTTTCAATGAGACCAAGTGTGCTTAGCACTATCTATGATAAAGATAAGGAATTAGTTTGGGTAGCTAAATAGTAGTGTTTTTAAAACAAAAGCTCCCCAACAAGTGAGGTCAAACGCTTGAGGTCTAATGGTTTGGTTTGTGAGCAAACCACCTGAATTAAGTAGACAGCAACTTAAAAAGTTCAAGTTATTCTTCTCCCTGACAGAGCTGGACTGGTGGTTTGTGCAATGGCTCCATACAAAATAGCAGAGGGCAACTTCTGTGTCTGTCACTTTCCAGGCAGTGCAGGCTGGAAAGAGGCAAGAATGTTTCTGCTGTTCAACGAGGCTGAATATTTTTTTTTTTTTTTTTTTTTAAGGCCTGGAAAACAACTCCCTTCTCCCAGCCCCAGAGAAGAGGGAACCCAGTAAGCATTAAAGCACAAGAGCATTTCTAGCACACTAACATTGACAGCCACTCAGGTCAAGATATTAATAGACCTGGCATTTTTATTAAGACATGATAGGACAAATGCAAGGACACTGCAAACTAATCATTAAAGCTTTTAAAACCAATTTTCTTTGGTATCTAGATCCTGCAGGCTATTACTTTTCACAGCCTAAAATTGCAAATAATTCTTGGACTGAATAATACAAAGCAAACAGACATCTGCCACAAATGTTGGCCACCCCCAAGACAGGAGGCATGTACACAAGTAGAACTTGAAGGTAAACTAGGTTTCTCATATCCATGAGAAGTGGCCACACAAGTTTAATGACAGACATCTGTATAAAAGATTATCCTTTTGAAGACTATTTTTAAACCATGCTATCCTAAGATTAAGCCCAGCTGAAACATACTGCCTTGAAGAGGTTGCTTCCTTGAGGCTTTGGCTGAAAGGCAGCACAGTTATTTAATTTAGGTGTTTTTCCTCACCCTTCTTTTAAAAGAGGTTTTGCCATCTCATTGAATTTGTCTGTTTCTTTCTGGTCCTTTAGTTTAAGCCTCCTCTAAGTGGAGGAAGTCTATATGCAACACAACATCAGGATTTCTACAAAACCCAGAAAGTTAACACTCCTTGGAGGGGAAAAGCAGCAAGAAGGAAAGTGCACCTTGTGATTTCTCACAAATTTGTAAAGAGCCTTTCAATCTCAGGTCACTTTTGTGCATGGTAGCTGGCAAAGGGATGAACCCTTCCCTCGGAGGATTGGTTAAGGCCCTTCAGACTTTGACAGTGACCATGCTTACATTTCAGAGATCTTCTCTTGCAAACAGTAATATAAATCCCATAGTATTTCCAAGGCAAAGACTACTGATACATGAATCCTTCCATCACTGAGTGACAGAAAAGCCCTCTGTTCCCTACTTTAACCATTGCCACTAAATGCCTTATCCAGAGGATACAGCAACAACTCTAGAGACTATATCTGCACTAACAGTTAAATGTGAATTGAAAAAAAAAAAAATTGAACAACAAAACTAAAACTTCCAGGGCCTCAAAGTCCCTTGTAGATTAGAAAGATGTCTATTGTCCCAGAAAGTTTCTGCTTCTCAAAAAGCAGTTTTTACATCCCTGAAAGGCCTAATTTCCCCCTGCCTCCAAGCTTTTAAAGATCATATTAGTTTATTTTACACAGAATTCTTTGGTACTGCCCTGGAAAAAAGCAAAGTTTCATCTTGATATAGTTTGCCTTAGGCTGGAACCGGTAACTTTTCACTCAGATCTGTAGCAAGAGCTACACAGAGCCACAGGCTCACCCCACCTGAAAAACTAAAGTAGAGCTTCCAGACTTTTCCAGTCCAGCTCCCTGGGGAAGCCAGAGGATGAAAACAGTTGTCATTGATAGTTATTGCAACCCTCTAAACAGAAGAGACTTGATTTCTCCAAAACTCACCCTGAATCTCCAAAGCTGTGCTTATTTCTTACTTTTGGAAATAGGTACCACTTCTGTTTTAACAAATCCATTGAACTTTTTCCCCCTTAAAGTCTCTACGGGGAGGGGCAAAAAAAAAAAAGAGAAAAAAGAAAAAACTAGTCATTTCAGAAGAAATTAAATCAAGGGTTTGATTTTTTCCCTGTTTCAATGCTCCTCATAACCTCTGTTATCCAGATTAGGCGCACATGCTGATAAAAGAAACAACTTTAAAACTAATCTAGTTTTCAGGTGAAAAGGATAAAAAGAAATACTCAAGGACAGGTTACATTAAAGGAAGCATTGCTTTTTTATCTATTTATAATGACTGTACTAAGCCACTAAAATGAACAATTTGGTTTCAACTCAGAAGTATTTTTGTGCATTTTCATCAGCTTCTCTTTGTGCTGTTGGATTACTGTGTTTCAGAAAAATACACAGAAATGCCAAAAAGATGCAAACTTGCTCTTCCTGGCAAGTGAATCCCACTCACTTTCACAAAATGTTCAAAATCTCCTAGGAACAAGACACTGTGCTCGCCAGTAAATCAAACACACTGAGGTATAAAAAGGAGAACAGGAAAAAGTTCTCTGCTGCAGCAGCAATTCAAAAAAAAAAACTCCCCCTCCCGTGTCCCCACCCACAGAACTGCAGTATGGTCAAGAACACAAATTCTCTACAAATACCTACTACCATTTCCTCCATTAAAAAAGTTATATAGAGCCTTTTTGGCTTAGCCTACAGAATATACCACACAAACCACCTAATGTGCACAGCAACACATGTTTGTGCATGAAACCCCATGGGGGGAGAGGTAAAATTTTCTGAACTGTGAGTGTGTTGGATGGGGAGGGGGAGAGAAACTGGGGAGGGAAGGGAGGACAATGAGGTAGATAGAATTTAACTTTACAGGCTCACTCCCTGCAGAAAAGATAAGTACATTCATCTGTAAAAAAATTAAAGATGAGGTAGGTTTGAATTAACGTTGTATTTTTTCATTTTCTCTTAGAAGAATTTCCCTGAGACAGTTTCTTCCTAATTCAAACACAGATTAGAAGACAAGAATTCGATTGTTTCCAAAGTCGACCACAACAATCATGCCATCAGGGGTGACGGCTATACCTGAAGGACGGTCCATCTGACCAAAGCCGCTTCCCTGAGTGCCAAACTTGCATAAAAAGCTACCATTTGACTCAAATATCTGCACCCGGTGGTTCCTGGAATCGGCCACAATGATGCGCCCCTCTTGATCCACAGCCACTCCCTGTGGGCGCAGGAACTGGCCATTCCCGCTACCCTCCGAGCCCAGAAAGCGTGCTGACTGGCAATCTGCGTGGATGACCAGAAGGCGATGGTTGTTGAAGTCTGTCACTACCAAGTGGCCCTCGTGATTGAAAGTCACACCTCTGGGGGAATCAAAGTGCTTCCAGAGTGCCCCTTCAAAGCCATACTTGTTAAGAAATGCACCATCAGGCCCAAACAGCTGAACGCGATGGTTCCTTGTGTCAGAGACCAGGATTTTGCCCTCTGCGTTGACAGCCACATCCCATGGGTAATTGAATTGCCCATTCTTTGTTCCTTTCTCCCCAAACTTCAGAATGAACTGCCCCTCAAATGTGAAGATCTGGATGCGATGATTGTCCTTGTCAGCCACGACGATCCTGCGCGAGATGTCACAGGCCACACCAGCAGGCCGATCGAACTGGCCAGGCCGGGAGCCCAGCGTGCCAAACTTGTGATGGAAAGTCCCGCACGGTTTGAACACCTGGATGCGGTTATTGCTGCGGTCAGCCACAATGATGTAGCCTTCTTTGTCTACACTAACCCCCCAGGGGCGGCAGAGCTTGCCATCACTATCTCCCTCACTGCCAAACGAGAGCCCAGGTAGCCCAATACCTATGTAGCTGCGCCCAGATTTCACCATAACTTTGAAGGGGCTGTTCTCAATATGTTGGTTGCACATCATCACAGATACCAGGTGCTCTCCCTCTAGCTGTGGACGGTAGCTGACCAGGTAGGTCCCGTTCTGTTGATCACTGACATCTGCCCCAAAAAGGTTTCCATCTGGGCCCATCACCACTGCAGAGATCATGTCACCTCCTGAAAGGCGAGGCTCACCATCATGGTCATAGCCTATCACTGTGAAAGAGGCTACTTTGCCCTGCAGCGCACGCTTGAGGCCTTCCCCAGTGGCTTTGGTCAGAGGAGCAAAAGCCCCACTGCTAACAAAACCCATTGATTTAATGGCCATATACAAGGCCTGGTCAGGGGGCGTGAACATGATCCTGTCATCCTCCTGTGGCTGGAGAAGGCCTCTCACATTCTTTAGCTCCTGCACCTGAGCCAGCATGCGGTCCCGGGCCAGAAGAATATCCATGGTACGACCTTCCTCCAGGACCTGCTGAACAGCACTGATAGTGTTGTCCAGCTTATTTAAGTTCTGACGTAACTTTTCAACTTGCAAGTAGAGTGACTTAGCCTTGACTTGGCGTATCTTTTCCACCTTGGAGGGGAGAGGGGGAAGGAAGAAAAGCACACTTTATCAGAAAAGACAACCCATAACACCAAAACACTTCCTAATGTCACTTCTACACAAACAATTACGTAGTTGTTGCAGGATGCTGACACAGGATGTGATAAGACCAGACAGAACTGTAGAACAAGCCTTTAGAAGCCATGGTGTAAAGGAACACAAGTGAGGAAAAGCAATTATTTATCCAAATTTGGATGATAGTTATTTTCTCCAGTCCTCCAGTTAAAGTCATACATTCTTGCTCTGTAGAACTGCTGCATCAGTATTCCATCTGAGAGGAAGATTTGCTTGTTTAGTAGCTAATAATGACTTGCTTCCTTAAAAGCTATTCTACCCTCTAGCTGCAAGGTACTTATCAAATGATCAGAAGGTACATCTTATTTGGACTCTAGAGAGGACAGAGGTTACTATAGGCTCTCAAAAAAGAGTAGAGTCCAAAGCTTCTCTAGAAAGATATTGGAGAAGAATTTCAGAAGGTGGGCTGTTATCACACAAGGTGAGGCTGAGCTGGCATCAGCTAATGGATATGGGCTCTCCTCATTCCCTTGCCTGCCCAAACTGTTTCTATGTGACTGGATAATACCAGATTTCTATCTCTAGGGATTTTAGGGTCTAATTATTTTAATATTTTCTTACAAATAACGGTAGTCATGCTGAGCTACTGCTTTACAACAGGATGCCATATAATATCACTTCAAAGGACACTACCACCAGCCCCTACTTGGGTTGGAAGCTTAGGCAAGTGTTTTTTTGTTTTGTTTTGTTTTTTTTTTTAACATGTCCATGTTTGTCTTTACTTGTCAAGATCACTTCGGATCATCTGGCAAATACACCTGCCTTGTAAAATTAATAGAATATGTAATTGCTTTATTGTTGCAAAAATGTATTTCCTTACGTCTGAATACTTGCTTGGCTGCAGAACAATACCAATGTATTTTAGTGAGGGACAACTCACTGTCTGAAGGCTCCTTGGCTATACACTGACTAGTTAGATGTATAAACATGTCATTTCATTTAAAGTTAAGGCATAAAGGTTTTTACAAGACTGCTTCCAAAAATATCAGATATGCTTCCTCCAATAGCTCATTAAAATCACCAGTTTTCAAAAGACTACCAGTCATAAGTACTCAAGAAAGCAGTCTTAGAAGTACTTCGTTCTTATAAAAATGTCAGTACTAAAATTGAGAACTACAAAAATACAAGCCTCTCCTTTAGGAGATTATCTCACTGTAGCTACAGCGGTACCATGCAACAACTCTTACCAATAGAGTGGTCATTTTGCTGGCAACAGACATTAAATCAGAAAATTACTGTTCCAGTGTTGCAGGAGAAGAGGCAGGGGAGAAGTACTTTAGCAGAATGGCACTGCCTCTTGACATCATATGCCTCAACCACATGTGGAAGCCATCCTGGCCTTCATGTGCTAATACAGGCAATGGCCACACAGGACCTGGTTTCCTGCCGTACTTCTACCTGGTGCAACTGCAGATTTACAGGAGCACTTCAACTTACTTGTAAGCTTTTCCCACCTTTACCACACATTTTTGCTCCCTCTCCTATATCAATTTTATAAATCTTGGGGTCACAGCACAAGTCCATTTGGCTCACTATCTGAAAGAACTAAGCCAAAAGCAGAAAGAGTGAGTTTCTGTTCAATTCTGCACGTGGGACCCAAAGGGCCACTGCTAAACTAGAATAAAAAACATGACCACAAAGTTACCTTCCTTGAATAAGAAACTTTGCTGGTACTTCCCCCATTGCTCCCCCAAAATTCTGCACATTCACCACAGCTGAAGTGAATGCAGAAGTTTGAAATTGTGCAGACACTGTCGCTGGGAAATATTTTTTATTCTACTAGTAAAAAAAATCGCCATATTACTTCCTTTCACTGTAATCAGAAAGGCACTACCTTTATAAAGTAAAGCAAGTTTTTGGGTGTGGGGGAATAAGAAAGTTAGTCTTGCAGAATTTATACTAATTTATTTCTAAAAAAGTACACAGCATATACAGCTTTACTCCTTTCCTTTGTGTATGAAAAGTGGATCCTATAAGAAAACCCATATACTATACACTTAATTATACACAGCAATGTATTTTAGAAGTTTTAAAGGGACATTCATTAAACAAGATAGGAAGGACATTCTCCGCTCTGGCTAGTACTGGAGATGTGATGTATTGCTGCTGAGCCAGCAGGGGGAGTGCCCACCTCACTTGTGGGGCTGAGCTTACCTGAGGATATAGTAGTCCCTACAAAAAAGACTACTGCCTAGTTTCTACGATTAAGAGATACCTCCAAAACAAAACCAGCCAGGGCCAGAACCCATCATCCTGCTCCCTAGAAAACAGAGTTCACAATAAACTCAATTTAGTGTTCCAAGGGAAGGTATCTGAATCTGGCCCTGTAGTAGTTAAAGAATGTTTCCCATTTCAAGTGTACAAAGCACAAATGGTGGGTACGTACCTTCCAGAGCAGCTCGCATTCCCGCTCTTCCAAGGCCTTCTTATGTCTAGTTGTCACTGCTTTGACTTCAGACTGTACCACCTTAGCTTTCATCTCAACTTGCTCTGCCACAGCCTGGGCCTGTTCAATACTCAGCTGCAGAGAAAAAGACACACTTAGGGCTCAGCCAAACCTGTAGGAACTTACATTTAAGTACACCTTCAGGAGAAAGCACAAAGTAACACTTCCTAGGTTTTACCAGACCTTCGCTCATTTTGTTCAGAGTCTGGAAACAGACCATATTTTTAAAATACATCTATTACGTGGAGCTCATGCCTTCATCATACCATGCACCACCACAGGACTGAACTCCCTGTGCAGATCCAGCAGGCAGATGATATGAACACGTACATAGAAGAATCACACAGACATTCATACTCAGATTTTACTACACGTAGAGAATCCAAACCATCTCGGTCCTCATGATGGTTCAGACTGCTGTGTGGCAGTTCTGCTTCTATAAGAAATGTTCCTACAGGGAACAGACTTATCTATGCATCTGAGCTGCACAGAAATACCCTTAACAGAATGTGAAGTTAACTAGTTGTAAAAGAAAAAAAACAAGATTAGATAGTCATCATTTAAAACATCCATATAGTTACTCACATCTTGGACAGAAACCTATTTTTCCCCCCCCTAATATAATAGTATTTTAAAACATTCTGTAGTAGTACTTTGCAAACATGCCAGATATACCTGTAGAGAACATGCAGACCACCCAGACCTCTTCTCTCCCCTCAAAGATGTGATTTCCCTTAAAAATCCTTCCTGAACTGCTCCCCATTTCATGAAATATTACAGAAAAGGGCATAAAACCAATAAGATAAAGAGCAGGCAAATCTAAGGGATCTATACTATCACAGTGGAAAAGATGCATGTTTGATAGCATCAAGTAACTGGATCTTTTGAAAGTCTGTCATATGGTGAACCAGCACTGACAGGCAGGTGAGGTTGTGAACCTTCAAGAAGTTAAGACATAGTTTATTAGTTACAAAATTCTAGAAAAAAATGATGATACAGAGAAAAGAAGGCTCAGGGCAGGTCTGACCAATGTGTATAAATACCTGAAGGGAAGGTGCAAAGAAGATGGAGCCAGGCTCTTGTCAGTGGTGCCCAGTGCCAGGACAAGAGGCAATAGGCACGAACTGAAACACAAGAGATTCTCACTAAATACCCGGAACGATTTCTGTACAGTGCGGGTGACGGGGCACTGGCACAGGTTGCTCAGAGACATTGTGGAGTCTCCCTCCTTGGAGATCTTCAAAAGCCGCCTGGACATGGTTCTGGACAACCTGCTCTGAGTGACCCTGCTTGAGCAGGGGGCTGGACCAGGTGGCCTCCAGAGGTCCCTTCCTACCTCAGCCATCCTGTGATTCCGAGACTGTGCTATCAATCTTTTGCTTTTTTCTTTCTTTTCATAAGTTAGAAACATCAGTATTTTTAACATTAAAACTCTAGAAGTAAAAGTCAAAATCATAGAATGGTTTGGGTTGGAAGGGACCTTAATGATCGCCTTGTTCCAATCCCTCTGCACCCCACCAGACCAGGTTGCCCAAAGCCCCATCCAGCCTGGCCTTGAACACTTCCAGGGATGGGGCGTGCACAGCTTCTCTGGGCAACCTGGTCCAGTGCCTCACCACCCTCACTGTGAAGGATTTCTTCCTTATATTTAATCTAATCTTACCCTCTTTTAGTTTAAAGCCATTACCCCTTGTCCCATCCCTACACTCCCTGACAGAGTCCCTTCTCCAGCTTTCTTGTAGGCCCCCTTTAGGTACTGGAAAGCCGCTGTAAGGTCTCCCTGGAGCCTTCTCTTCTCCAGGCTGAACAGCCCCAACTCCCTCAGCCTGTCGTCACAGGAGATGTGCTCAGCCCTCTGAGCATCCTCGTGGCCCTCCTCTGGGCTCACTAATACATCCAGGTCCTTCTTGTGCCAAAGCTGAATGCAGTGCTCCAGGTGGGGTTCTCATGAGAGCAGAGCAGAGGGGGAGAATCACCTCCCTCACCCTGCTGGTCATGCTTCTTTCGATGCAGCCGAGGACACAGTTGGCTTTCTGGGCTGCAAGCACCCATTGCTGGCTCATGTTGAGCTTCTTGTCAACCAGCACCCCCAAGTCCTTCTCCTCAGGGCTACTCTCAATCCATTCTCCACCCAGCCTGTATGTGTGCTTGGGATTGCCCCAGCCCAGGTGCAGGACCTTGCACTTGGCCTTGTTGAACTTTATGAGGTTTGCACAGACCCACCTCTCAAGCCTGCCCAGGTCCCTCTAGATGAAATCCCTTCCCTCCAGCATGTTGACCATACCACACAGCTTGGTGTCACACTTGCTGAGGGTGCACTCAATCCCATTGTCCATGTTGCCAACAAAGATGTTAAAATCAACACACAAAAATCCAACACCCTACCAACAATACACACTACTATAACAGCTTAGGAGCAAGAATTGTTGGCAAGAACTTGTTGGCAGCTGAGAAAACTCACCTTTATTTTCCACACTGCATACTGAAAGCCACAGAAATATCCATGGGTATTTGTTTTTAAATGCACATTTTCTGGATAGATTTTATGATTCCTTTCCCTCATTGTAGTTTGAAAGACTGGTCCATTTCAGAACTTCCCAAAGCTGTTTCGGACTAGGTGGCAAGGGAATGCTCTGGCAGAAAATCTCTAAGCTGTGTTGTGTGTGGTATTGCTCAAGATACCATCTGAAATGCAGTCTTGATAACTGATAAAAAAGGGCAAAGATGTAATTTAAGGGCTTTACATTTAGGGTCTTACAGAAAGTATCCTCAGTTTTATTGGTACATACGCAATTCCAGAATTAATGAGCTATCTGATAAGACAATCCATGAACTAGCGTGATCCAGCTTTGTCTAGAAGGCTGGACAGGGCTTTTTGTTATCCTCTGTGGAAAGTAGAGTTATCAGTATTTTTAGAGTCTGAACTGGCAAATTAACAGCATCTAATTTATGCCAACAGTAGTGTTACCTGCCAATAAACAACACTAGAAGTGTACTAATACTCCAATGTTTTTTTGCTCCAGATAGTTACTCTAGAACTAGT
This sequence comes from Anseranas semipalmata, assembly GCA_013399115.1. Taxonomy (NCBI): domain Eukaryota; kingdom Metazoa; phylum Chordata; class Aves; order Anseriformes; family Anseranatidae; genus Anseranas; species Anseranas semipalmata. Next base: position 99,126 of record VXAA01002805.1, on the reverse strand, counting down.
TTGAATTATTGAATTAAGTGTGTTTCCAGGTCACGTAGGAATAGAGAACTGAAAGGAAGAGGAAGACTAACTTGATCAGGTCATTAGCCTCTGGAGACAAGAAGATGAAGACAACCCTAAGAAAACAAGAGGAGGACAATGGTTCTGATCTTTAATGAGAAGTCTCTTGCAAACTGGCAGAGGAAAACAGGAATGTGACTTTACAGGTCCTCTGCAGGACAGGGCTCAGAGGAGCATGCCTCTCAGCTGTTCTTCCTTCATGCAGCTCTGAGGTTAGAATCACCTAGGTGCTCCCCCTGGACTTTTTTTTTTTTAATTAGCAGGGACAGCCTAAATATCCCGCTCCCACTCTAGGCAGACCTGACCTGCCTTCACGCAAAACTTCTGGCAGACAAATTTGATTCAACATTTAAAGTCCACATAGATCAAAAAAATCTTATTACAACAATTAGCAAAGCAGACATTAAGTCACAACTGTCCACAGATTTGGACTTCATAAAATCCAGTAAGTCTCAGTCCTAGCTGGAAGAGTCCACATGCAAGAATTACTGTGCCTCCATATCACCTCTGCTCTGCCATTCAAATACAGAACCAGCTTCTACTGCCAGGAAAATGTATGCATTTCTTCCAAAACAGACCTGGAATCTTCTCAAGAACAGCAGAATACCCTCCTCTTGCAAAGAGAAGCAGACGCATCCTTAAGAATATAAGTGATAGGGAAACTATGCTATCCATACATATTCCAATTCTAGCAAGCATGTCTAAAAGTGGGAAAGTCTTAGTTTACATTTGAGCATTTTGTATAGCAGTACCCGTTAGGTCTGGTCTATGTGTGCATCCCTCATATCTTACAGTTAAGAGCAATCTCAGCTATTCTCAGTTCTTCATCAAAACCACTCCACTGTTCAAGAACTCCATCACAACAGGAGAGGTATTAGTCCTTGTAGATGCTGTGATTTTTCATCTGTAGGAACCTGTTACAGTTTGGCAAGTAACTGTGCAAAGAATGCATCCTCACAATACTTTCTGTAAAAACTGCATTCTGCAGCATGAAGTTGTCTACCAACAACTCATGTCACGTGGATTTGTTTTTATTAGTCTGAGCCTAAACAGTTCAGAACAGCTAAGGGTGGCCAAGATGCTACAGCTTTAGTATTGCCCAGAACATTAGCAAAGCTTTAGAAAATTCACACGATCCCACAACACTACCAAAACAGGCTGTAACTGCCTAGGAAGGCTAACCAGCAAACACAGCAGCAGGTAGTGGTAAGTGGGAGAACAGCAACAGGCAAGTTACCTGTCTAAAGCAAGAGCCAGAAGCTTTAAGGACAACTTTTGGGAGCCTTCACTACATGGAAATCCCTCGCATTTTCCAGTTACTGTAAGGTACCACAGTTCTGCCACGATAACTGTCTCCTTTAGTTCAGCAGGCGTTTTCTGTGCAGAACTCGTCCTCAGAGAGGTCAGCTTGTTAGGAACAATGTTGAGAAGCAGCACGATGTTGAGAACCACACGATCTATTTACAACAAATCCTTTTAAAGAAAGCACCTTGTATACCATTCTTCATAGCATAATTATTCCAGTGCTTGTGAATGCAATGGTTAGCCAGTTCACATGCCTGGGAAGCTGGAGATGAGGGCTGTGTTTAGGAGACCATCTGGTTCAGTTATGCATCACAAATTCAGTAACAGCTATCGTGGCTCCTGCTGTTGGTAGCTACAGTAAATTGCCTAATGGTAGCTTGTACCTATCCGCTCATGTTACTACCCAGGAGCCAAAACACAATCAGGATATTCCCCATTCTATTATGGATGTCACCAGTGCCTTATGTTGCTTAAAATATTAAAGAAAGGACTTTGCAACATGTCTTGCAAACTTCAAGACTGAAACTGGTACTTCCAATTTGCCATATTAAAATTTAAGTAATGATGGAGCATGCACATGACATGTTCAAGAGCCACAAGAAATGAAAACTTTGCAGATCAAGGTTCTGGGGGGGCAGGCAGACAAGCATGTTTTCATGATGGAATGCAATTCAACCCTGCAGACATCCATCACGAGCTAATGTTACCAGCCCATTTCAGAATTTCTTGTTCTTCTCTATAAACCTACCTCAAAAGCAACATAGAACACACACTTTAGCAGAAGACAACAATGGCATGCAGTATTACCTGTACTTTCAGATTACAGAGCATTTAATGAGGATTATTAAGTGTGCAAGTCTCATGGTCTCTGGACATTTTGTACAAACTGAAAAAGACAACCTTGCTGAACCCACAAGGTAGCTATACCTATCAATTCAAGGTAGCTATACCTATCAATTCATACAGCATTTTACATCTTCTTAGTCCTGGCTCTGCACAAACACGTGAAGTGTTACTGGCAACCAGGGTGCCAGTGCCTGCATACAGAATACTAATTCAAACATTCCTTTTCCAGGGCAAGACCACAGACCCAGGTACGCCTGGCTAGTTCCTACATGCTCCAGCCAGTTCTGAGTAAAAGGTGAAGAGCAAAGTTGTACTGGACCCCTGGTGCCCTTTTGGACACCTCTGTGAGCTCCCCTTTAGCTACATCTAACAACCTGCAAAAAACTTCTAGTAATGATCTTGCTGCAGCCGTTCTGATATGGCAACTGATGCTGCCACACAAAGTTATGAGGAGCTGGCTGCAAGAGTCAGAAGTAGCAAAGTAGTATGAGAACTTGGTTGCATCCTGGATATCTGGGCTGACTATGGAGAGACCCAAAGCAGGATTTACCATGTTCAGTTTTAAGCAGTTTTCTAAATTTCTCATCTTCTGTTGGATGTTAAAAACTGGAACCATTAGGAACCAGAGCCTCAAGTTAATGAAAAGCCTTCTAGAGTTTCATCTTTGCTTAGCTTAAATTTTCCTATGAAATATTTAAATATATTGTTCTAGAAATATCACTGCCTAAGTTTTTAGTACTGCCACTTTTTTTAAAATGAAAGTTATGGTCAGAAGTGTGCAACGCTCAAGGAAGTAAGAAAAGCCATCACAAAGCATGTGTTGTGATACACTACAAGCAAGAAATGGAGAGCTACTGTAAAGGTGCTGATACCCTCACTGTGCGAGTTTCTTCAGTCTGCTACCCATATTAAACGAGTACATCCACAAATACATCCACACAGCATACAGTTAATCAAAGGCCACCTTAGCTCTCCAACATAAGAGCCTGTTAAGCCAGATGCTGAGCCATGATGTTAGATTTAATCAATTCAGTTCAGAAAATTACCCATTTGAACACACTGATGTTCAACACAGCACTGTGTAGAACACAACCGTGGCAACACCATGAGATATGTAAAGGCTGTTGATGGTAACTGTACCGCAAACCATCAATGCTAAGCTTGCATGAGTGTTAAAAAAAGGTTCCTCCACAGACAGTGACTAAAGAACCTTAAATAGACACTTCCTTACCTCAATATGGAAGATCTAAACCTTAAACACTAAGGAACTTAAGTCCATCCTACTTAAAGGAAATCTAAGGGGAAGGTGGAAAAGCTTTGGAATTCATATCCTCTGGCAAACCCTCTCTAGCCTTTAAAAGCAAATTAAATAAAAAACCAGGGAGGCCCTTCTGTGTATCTCACATTAGCCCTCCTCTTCCACATGCTAAGGGCATTCCACCCATAAGTGTTTTTTGATACCACAAGGAACTGAAAACAAAACAGAGGGCTTGCTTTACAGGATTTTTCCAATTACTTAGGCCATAACAGCCAGCTTTCTCCATCATCAAGAACTGGATATAAACTTCCTACTGTTCCCCTACTACAGAAATTAACAGGAGATCTTATACAAAGTATAGTTACAGTAAGAATGTTAGGACTAATAGGCTTAGCAGTTGCTTGGCAGTAACATTGGTGTGGCCATTGCACAAATCAATTGGGCCAATTTAAAACTTCAGCCTGAAAAGTATAAACTCACTTATGGAGGTTAAAGAATTTGAAAGAGCTTTGACTCAGGGAGGGCTAAAGGAAAGGGTAGCTCATGTCAGACAAACTAAGTCACTTTGGTTTGTACTGCAAGAACAGGTTTTTTGCCTCAAGTTTAAGGTAGAACAGTAGTGTAGCCAGTGACATGTGAAAAATCTATCTTCCCTGAGAGTCAACTGCTGGTATATTAAACTCAGGAATTCACTAAAACAAGGCGCAAAATAACTAGAAGTACCTAAAGAAATTCCACCTTTTGATATAAAGGCTAGATTTACATTAAGGACTTAACTGACCATTTGTGAAGCTGTATTCTGTTTTATATTTCCTTTCATCTAGGCTGTTGGAAACAGAATCAATTGTGCTTTTCTATTTTGTTTACTAGGCTTCATTTTCAGATTCTCCAACCTGCAAGCCTGACTTCAAAGCCACACACCAGGGTGTTTGAGCTCACTCAGTGTGACAACACCAGAAGGATGCCTTGCAGCACAGCAGTGCCATCCTTCTCAGCTATCAGCCTCCCAGCAGCACAGATTCCATACAGGAACCCACAGGGAAGCTCCCACTGAAGGGCAGAGGCTCAGGCTAACAGATCAGCTTCCCCTCCTCTGGAGGACCAAATTTCTTAGCTACCTCCCTCTCCCCTTCTCTAGGGGGGGAAGGTGTTCAAGGTGCAGTTCATCTACTTCATGCCACCTCTCCCACAATTTATTTTCGTGAGAAGAGGCACTGCCTTAATGGCTGGCCCTCCTTACCACCAAAGCTTAAGCATTTGATGCTGGAAGGTAAGTCACTCCCTTCCACGTTCTGCTAATGAACAGTCCCACTACAGGCTTCCACATTTAAAGTATCGCCAAATACACCAGCAAAACAAAGCTACAGACTCAGCTACGTTTTTTTTTTTTAATAAAACTACTTTTAAGACAACTGACATGCACAGATCAAATCATTTTAACATGTTCACCTGGAAATCAACCCTAAATGGGAACAAGAACTCAATGCTTTACTGTTGCGCAAGTGCATTAGATTACACACACATACATATATACAATTACACATGTATAGATGTATTTTAAGAACTTGACATTTTGAAGAAGCCATCTATCATCATAACAGACTTACATTCAGTTTGTGGCCCATTCCTTGAAAAAAATTCTGGAAGAAGACAGCTAAGTGTGTGCTTTCATAATGCAAAAGCAAGCCAGCAGGACAAGCTGACAGTATCAAAAGGGAGCAGTCCTGCCTGCCCCCCCGACCCCTCCAATCTGATGTCAACTTTGGCTTTTAGACCCTCATATGAATCAAGTCAAGTCACTGAAAATACTAGAAAGTTATCTCTGCAAGGAGGATAGCTTTCTAATGAGATAAGCCTGCTCAGAAAGAGGAGGTCCTACAAGGAACAGAGCTGGGCGTTTCTGCTCCACTCCCTGGCACCATCAGTCCCTGTAGCACTGTAGCGAACCAGCCTAGGGAGCTGACCCAGCCAAAAAAGTAATCCTACCGAAAGGTTATCCTCTCAGCTGGATCAGCTCACCACTCAGTTACACATGCACAAGTTCTTGAGTTAGGGATAGGTTTAGAAATGCATGATCCAAGCCAGGACCAGAGCGGCACCAGGCAAGCAGCTTTCCTTTGCTGCAGAATCAGCAAGGAAAAAAAAGCAAGCCTCACGTTGCCAGGCTTACTACTTGTATCAGAGGAATTTGAATCCTTTGAGGAGTGAGGTTTGTACTTTTCAGCATCTTGATTCACTGAAGTCTGATCTGGTCAGTCCTGAAATGTATCCAACTCACAGCAATCCCCCCCCTGCCCCCAGTCTGAAAAACAATCTTTCCTCCAAAGCCCCAGGAAGAGTTTAAATAAACATTTCTTCCTAAAAGCCTTCAACTTTGGTTAACCAGATACTCTCCAGCCAGTTGACTCCTGGCTTGATTTCCCTTCTCCTGCAAGGCCCTTCAGAGTCCACCTTCCTCCCTTCACTCTCAGCTACCCCTCTTCATCCATCCTCAACATTTCACGTCCAAGTGGTATCACTTTCCTAGCCTATTAAGAAAGTTACTAATACAGCAGTATGAATCGGCCCCACTAAGTGTTACTGCACCATATTACTTTCAACCCCCTTAGAACACAAGTCCATGTTCCTCATATTGCAGCTTATATTGGCATTTAGTTCTGCAGACTGCTTCCAAGCTTTAAATATTCAAGCCCATTTCTTTTTATTTAGAGCCTAGTTACTTCAGAGTTTGTCCCCAGTTCATGCTGACAAGCTGTCTCCTCCCTGGGATAAACGCATCGCTTCACAGCCCTACTGTCCCAAGAACAAGGAAAGCTCTGCTCTGTGAAAATTGTCCTGTGTAGCAGGCTCACTGCATCAACCTTTGAGTCAGACACCTCTGCTCACATTTCTTCTAGTTGCTGTTGCTTAGGTAGCAGCAGTCCTGAGTCGGAGCCCTCTCCATTCCCACACGTACACACACAGATCACCACCTCCTCAACTTTATCACAGATCTGCTCACTCACTACACCTCTTTTTCTGCAGAGTGGTCCAGATTAAAAGGCCCACTAAATTAATAAGAGTCAGTTCTTGAAAAGCATCATTCATTTTATAGAATTTTTCACACCAACTGCCCAGTTAGCACTTCTGAGATAGCCTCTTAACCTGGGTGGACAGTAGCTGGGCCAGGGCAAAACTAGACAAGCTAAATTCAAATTGCTATTTTGCTTGAGTTACATGAGCACTGTCAGGGCCACCCACCCTCCACCCATGAAGCGGTCAGCCCACCACAACAGCAGGAGCCTCCAACAGAAAGGCCAGAAGAGAGCTAGGGAGAAAGGAACAGACTAAACCCAGTAGAAAGCAAGCAGGCACAAGAGCATGCACGCAATACTAGCAGAGTGGCACTATGTTATTCTGCTAGTTTCTACTCCAAGAGACAGTCACTACTTAGATGATTTATCCCTACCAGTTAAATGATTAAGAGCCAGGGAGGTCAAAAGCAGTAATTTAATTACTAACAGACAAGCCCTTGTCTAGGACAGCCTGGAGAAATTTAAAACACTACACTACTGAGGTTCTTTAAACTAGTATAATCCCTTCCTTCTTGCTCATTCTGGGGAGATGTTAAATGTTTCAGTATGGATACTGCTGAAGAGCCTTATGATTCAATTCAAAACAAGTCTTGGAAGCTAAGGTTTGTAGGATTGTGCGTTAACATGCTGTTTTAAATTAGCCATTCAGCTCCAAAACCTTGGTGTTTGCTGTTGTGGTATATGTAACAAGTTAACACCAGGAGCTGAAGGGAGGTATCAACAGTTCAGTATCTATACCATCACAATACTTACTTCATTCCACAGGTGCAAAGGAGAGAGTTTAGCTGCTCCTGACCCACTGAACAAGCTTACCTGAAAAAGGTTTTAGCTATCTGATAGGCTAAAAGTTTTGGTTTATTCTCACTTATCAGCACAGCAGGAAGCTGTCACCTCACGTCACAGAAAGATTCCAAACCAGCCCCCAAGACACACAAACCCTACACCTGCCTAGAGTACACAGGAATTCTGTAGCACCGTAAGAAAACGGCTAGTAGGCACTGCTGTTGGCAGTGACCACTCCTTCAGAAGATGAGATTTAACAGATTTAGTAAGAAAAAGACCCACTCAAATAGTCATCTATCAGCAGCAATGAGTGGAAGCTTTTTTCCCCGTACCATGTATTTGCAAGGAAAGCACATCCAGTTGAGAACACTTCCTTCTGACAGTGTTTAATCAAAGTCTTGGTTAAATTTCACATAGAAGTGTTGAGCATCCAGCTCAAGTTTAAGCATTTGAGGCTGACAAAACTAGATGGTAGTAGTGCAGAGAGCAGCTTCACACTATGCCTTCCCCGTCCAAAGCCTCTTTACCCAAAGAAAACTACTGCTAATATCACAATAGTTAGTACTTGATACTACTCAGCACAAGGTAACTATCTACATATCCTTGGTGGGTTAATTCCCTACGTAAATTCCTTCTATAGATTGAAGCACTGTGCTACCTTCCTTCCAGTCCTCACCCATTATCTATATTTGCATTGTAAAATAGCTGAGGTAGGATACAATAGGCAGCTGCAGTATGCATCTGCATAGGCAGAGCAATCCTTGTGTGGAGATAACTGATCCCTTGTGCAGGCAGATTAGAAGTTCCACACTAATCCAAACTGCTGGTTAGTATTTTACATTTGGTGGCAACACTGAACACACATGCCCAGACTTATAGGTAGTCACGGTACAGATGCTGTACAGACAAGACAGACATCTGAAAATAAGTCTCAACTGTAAAAACAAAAACATGCTTGGCACTGCTATATAAGATCAGAACTTTGTTCAAAATGCTTCATGCTCAAATGCGTTTGGACAGAGCTTCATATATATTGTGATTTGCATGACAGGATTACACTGCAAGAACACAAAATTCATAACAGCACTTTGCTTTCAGCTACACAGCCACTTCTGTCAGTTCTGGGAGAACAGAAGGGGTGTTAAGACTGACAGAAGAAGCAGAGAGCTTTTTGCCTGACACCTTGCCCTGTAACAAACAAGCTCTGGGGGAATAAACGAGAAAAAAATTCAGGCACTTGAGGTGAGAGTATCTTACCTGAATAGCCTGTCGTCCTTGCTGAGCATCTGCCAGGAGCTGGATGGTAAGAGTCCTGGAGTCCTGGAGAGCATCTTGGAGGTAGATAAAGCTGTGACCCACATGTCGTCCCATGGTACATTCCCGACATATGGGGACAGAGCAGGTATCACAGTAGAAATGCAGTACCTAGAAGGGAAAAACATGTATTACTATTTGATAGAGACTTGAAAAGGAAAAAAGTGCCAGGATGGGAAAAAAAAATAACAGATAATTTAAAAAAGGAGGTGGTTAAGTGCAGTGGCAATGGGCAAAGACTTCACAATAGTTTCTCCACAGAGGAAGAGCAATCCCTCCTAGTAAGCTCCAAATTGTTCTTTAACAGTTAGATGGAAGTGTCATTGTTTTCTTTGCAATACAATACTAGGAAGAATGTCCACATCAGCTCCTCTTAAGAACGGAAACCATCTGCCAACACTTACAGATTGGAGATGTCATCTATGGCAAGTTTCAGATGAAGACTTTTCCTGCATACACAACACTACATTCTCTGAAGTGGGTCGTATAATAACCACTGCAATGGAGAACATAGAGCATTCCTCCCCCCCTCCACCCCCCAAAAAAAGGGAAAAAACATTACACATGCCAAGAACCACCCTCTATTTTCTCAGAACATGTAAACCCCTTACGCTTACTCAGGGCAGCGACAGTATTAGGCAGAACTCCCTTCTACCACTCCCAGCAGCAAAGCAACAAAACATTTGCTATGCCATAGCGTTTCTATGCTAGTGATACTTTGAGATGCTGGAGTTGGAGGAGAACGAGCATTTTAATGTTACAGGGAACTCCGAGTAATAACTAAATCCCATTCTATTCACAAAGCAGCTAACTACTTTCAATTCACAATGAAAGTCTTACACAAGATGTTAGCCTAATAGTTGGATCCATTCACCAGCCATAACTGTTTCCATTCCATCCAGTAGAGGGAAGTAGCACACAAAAATAGCATCTTCCATAGAATTATGTTTTCTTAGAAGAACAGAGATCAGCTGTTTAGTTTTCAAAGATGCAAGTAAGGGAATACAAAACTTCAGCACAAGAAAGTCTGTATTCAAAGCCTCACTCTTAGCAACATACATTATTTTTGTTAGTTTTTGTCAGAGTAGTGTTAGAAGAATCTAAGTTACCATGGGAGAGTCAGAAAACCACTACGAAAAACCTTACTTGCCATTGTACAGTAGAAATAATTTCTCCATCACCAGCTATTTAAGGTCTACCTCACAGAAAGCAGCAAGAGCAGAACAAAGACTGGGCAAGTATGTGATATGCCCTCTCCTCACAGCTGTCATCCAACCACTCCCGACTCCAGCAGTCTGTGATACAGTGCATGACATCCCCGTTTCCCTTCTCCTGCGAAAGAAAGGGGGAGGGGGGACAGGTGATTCCCCCAGATTTCCTGTGTTGCACTAAGTGCCATTTTAAGCTCCTGTAAGTGCAACAGCTGAAGTGGCCTACGGATTAATTTCTCAAAGGGCTATGTGTGCGTTTGTGCACGTGTCAGATTTTACCAAACCCCTTTTCTTGAAAGTTAAGTTTTGCTCTAGGGAAATTGGAACAGACTTTGTTTTGCTTCTGTTCAAATACTAAACCCTTAAGCAGTGTCTCAGATCCTCAGTCTTTTGTAAGGACGTAAAAGCTGCCTCAGTTCTGAAATGCATTTTTCTATATGCATCATCTTCTACAGGGTTCCCTCTTTACACTGCGGTTGTCTAAATCTGTATACAATGTTCACTTGCTCACGCAGTTCTGTAATTTTGCTGTTGAAATTACAGGGAATGCTTATTACATGTTGCTGAATGACTCCACTTAAGCAACTGAGAAGCTGAGAGAGAATGAAAACCAAGACAGGGTATCAAGTTAAGTCATACGAATCCGATATACTTTAAAAACATACAGGAGGGATTTGGGGCCTCAATCAAGCAGAGCAGCTGAAAGGAAAATGGTGACCATATGAACAGAAGTCCAAAAGCAAGTTAAATCTGATAGTCCTCTAAAGTAGTCAACACCAGAAGCAAAAGCTAGAGTAAACACCACAGATCTGTCCTGTCACCCAGGCACTGCTGCTGCAAGGTGACAGTGTCCACTGGCAAGAGTCATCCAGCTGCTCAAGCCAAAGAGAAACTAAATTTAAGATCTACAGTTGCCTCTTGCCACCCACTGTAATGTGGTGGAAAACATTACTCTTCAATTTAGAACGAAGAGCGACAAAAGCCGTAATTTCAGTTCAGTGATGTGCAGATTATGTAGGATATGGGTTAAAGTATTTTGGGTAAACGCTACAAAGTCATTGATAAAACCTCCTGTTTGTTTCTTAGTAACTAGAATGGTGAAAGCCACCTAGATTTAAATCTGAGAGCAAGAGTTAACAGACTTGGGTAAAGAGAAAGGGAAGAAGCAGTGATGGACTGATCTCCATCATTATACTGCTATTTAAAACAGTATCTTAAATATACACGAGAAAGCACAAATGCTTAGTATCCCTACCGCACTCAGTGGGGAATGAAGCTGGTCACCAGAAGCAGACTGGACATCAGTCAGCTTCTAGATGAGCTAGGAACTGCCCAGAAACTCCCTTCTGGACACACCGACTATAAATGAGAAAACAAGAACAGGAGCACCCATAGGATGCACATCAGCTCTACCAAGCAGCAGGGCTCACAGCAGGCCAGAGTTAAACTGGAAAGCACTCAGCTGTGTGGGGCTAAGGGGGTCTCTGCCAGTCAGACTAACAGAGCTTGGAGCACAGCATCCAGCTTGTCTGTGCTTGCATCCACAGCCGGTCATTTATTGTTATGCTCGAGCCTCTTTGCAGTCCCTAGGTCATGGCCATAAAGGTCAGGTACTGTTAGGTAAAAGGGGAGAAAACAAGCCAAAAAAAAAAAACAAACATGCAACCCACCCAAAAATCCAATATATTTCATATTTTCTTCAACTAGGACAATACAGGAGTCTGCTCTCCATTCAGACCCGACGCATTTGCAGTGTACCTAGAAGCTGGCAGAGCCTCCCCTTCTGCCCGTCTCAACAAGAGGCCACCCTGAATTTCACTTGCGCTGTTAATATAGCAACATACTGCTCCTTCTACACCCTGATCACAGCTTTAAAATAAAAAAAGTAGTCTTGGACTGGGGATGGGTGGGGGTAGTGGAAGGGAAGAGCAAGACCAAGTCCTCCATAACAGATCAGCTTATGATACACAGCCTAAAAAGCAGTACTTACAAGGGCAAAGGCTAAAAACTCCCCCCTCCATCTAAAGAAACAGACAATACTAAGTAAAAAGATCCAAACTAATTTAACTATCACCCTGTTCATTTCACTATTTTCCTGAACATATGAAAACATTTTATGAGTAAAACCTTCAACTACACTGTTTTTTCTAACATGCAAGTGTTCTGATAGGACGGAAATAGGAGAAGAAAGCAGAAAGATTTCTTTCAAAGAATTTCAGAATTGTGCAAGTTGTTCAATGATTTTCTTCTTTTACTATATAACTACATAAAAACGATTGTTTCAAGAGAAAAAACACTTACCTTTTCAACACTCATTTTGGTAAAACTGTTTCTAGTAAGAAAAGATGCATAAACAAGTTTAGTGTATTTTAAAAGAATGTTTTATTACATTAAATAGTATTCTAGAGTTTCCATCAAAATTAAATGAAGAGATAAAAGTCAGAAGCAAGAACAGAATAGTTCTAGAGATAGTTAAAAGTGATTTATTTCAAAATAAATCAGCTATGGGTTGATTATTTCCCAAACAGGAAATATTTCCTGAATTGGTGGCATACAATTTTAGACGCAAAACAATAAAGGGAGCCTACTTCAATTTAAACAGAATCAGTGAACCATATTACAGGGCTATTCATCTTTTACAGCCACAGCAGCCCAAGAAATACAACAGCAAGGCCATAAATGTGATTGCTTCAGGAAAGGCTGTACAGTGCACCGTAAAAACATTTTACAACAGCAGGAATTCCTGGGTGTCGCTCTCCCCATTTTTTGGTCCATCTGCTTTCAAAGGGGGCAGGGGGATGGGTGGAGATGTTGTTAAACGTCCCCTGGGACTGCACAGCAATCAATCATCATCTGATGAATGGCCACTAAAGTTAAACCCTGACCCCACTCCACAATTCCCACACCAGCGCTCCTCTCCTCACTGCTGACCAGCTTCGAGCGTGCCCCCCCAACCCCCACCTTCCAGCCCTCACCAAAATTTCCCAAATACCAAGGCCAGACAAAAGCAATGGAATGTAGTAGGCACCATGACAGAAGAAAATTCAGCAAAAACAGCAGTCGAGGAGGCTTATCCTTAACCTGCATTTAAATAAACGTCCTTTCAGCAATACTGACAGTGCCCTTTATCTCCCAGCTTGCAAACACTCGATTTCTCTCATTTTAGAGCACGTTTAGGAACATATATGCGCACACAGTTGTCAATAAAGCATGTGAGATATAACTGCATTTCAGAAAACAAAATGCCGTCACGACATTTTAGTGTCTTGACAAGATTTTAAGCCTACAGTGTTAAGAATTAGCACAAGGCAGCAACACATAAGGGTATGTTTTAAAATACAAATGAAGTCTGATGCTCTGAAAGCTACCCCGTAATCTTAAACAAAAAACTCTACAGACAAAACAGTCTCTTGGTTTTTCCTTTTGGAAAAGGTAGTCTGAAATTTTCCATTAGTAAAGGTGTTTTATTATTTAATTCCCTTGACAATAACCCAAACACCAGCGGCTTTGTCAGGTAGTGTATAAGGCTTTGAGCATTATGAATTTAGTATAAACTCATTTTCCAATGAGTTTTGGTCCTTCTCTTCCAGCACTGTTTTTTCAGAAGATCTAGAAAAAAAAGCTGCTTCCCTGCATCATTCAAGCAGATACACTATGTGTGTACACACACAGCTTTAACAGCATATAAATACATCACTCAGGAGAACTGGTTCAAAGTCTGATGCAGACAATTGTGGAGCTTAAGTGGAAAGAGGTAATATTTTTTACTCCGCATTAACCAGGTTGTTAGTTCTCATTTTAATGAGAACCTGTGAGAATTAGCTTGTAACAATTAACTTGCTTCACACCATCATAGTAGCATTTTTAGATACCCTAATTTCTCTACTAATAACTCTTGAAATCTGAATACTACATATAAATGCTGAAGATAGGAGCAAGCTATGTGATACACATCTCCCCACTGTATTTGGGATATTTACCTTTCAGAGATGCTTAAAAAACCTCTTAAATAAGAGTACCAGCAAATAAGCAAACGTGTACTGGTAAATGTGTAGCAGTGAATGAGCAAATTATTAATTAATGAACAAATACACAGGTAGCTCTCCTGGCCCAGCACATGAGGAGGAAGACCAACCCCTGTCTAACCAGCACTCCTCCCAGTGTGGAACCACAGCTCAAGGCTGTGATTTCACCCTGCAATTAAACTGACCTGGTAGCTGGCAGCCACACTAAGTCCTGTGCGTCCTGCATTCTCCTTTACCTCCACCCACCTTCACTGCTTGCTCCTTCCCTCTCAGTTAAGAGATGTAGGGATCTTTACAAACAGCAGAAAACTAATTTTAGAAAATAATTTATTCAATCAGCTGACCCTGCAATCAGAACAGCAGTAGGGAAGGGGTAAGAACCCACAACTGATGACATGGAGCAACATTATCTGATGAGACTGAGCTACAGTGCTAAGCTACACGGTTCAGCTCTGGTACTTAACCAGCCTCACAGCTGGAAATGCACGCCTTACTTATGGTTCACAGTAGTTCCCCCCATTAGGGCTCAAGATGAACAGTATCTCACCAGAGTTGAGTCTGATTAGCTAAAAAAGACTTAAACCAAACAGATTACCACGCTCCCACAATTCATGATTTGTCACTTTCTCCAGTCTTACTGTCATGTGATGAAGCCACTAAGAACAGCTGCGTATTTTAGAGTGCTGATGTGACAAGTTGGTCAGTCAAATCACCAACGTTAAAAGCAAAAGTTTTTTGGAAGATGCATAGTTCCATTAATCAAGGTCAGAAAATCCAGTGGGTATTAACAGTCAGCTGGCAGCAGAGCAAAGACCATTTAAGTCATCTTTGTGGAGCAAAGCAGCATTTGCAAATTCAAGATGATTTGGGTTAAAAGTGACAATCAAGTTCCACTTGACTTTGAAGGCCACATCCTCACTAATGGTGTGACAGTCTGCAAACTGTGGCTAGGAGACAGGAAGTCACACCCTTGGCAAAGCCAGTTTAAGGATCTGCTGGCTCTAGCGTGCTACAAAATTGAATCGTCTGTGTTTTGGACTGAAATCTTACAACTAGAACTTTGTGTGATGACTGTAGCTGCTGGTTACAGCCACCCTCCTGAAGCCCTGGAACTGCGGCATCCCAAGCACCTCAGCCAGCCGCAGAACCCTGTTCATCCACTCCAAACATGGAGAGAGCACTACACCACTTACCTGGGATTTGCCTGGTGTCTGAAGATTAACATCTCATCAGCCAGCTTTCTTAAAGCTCTTGGGTGTAAATTACCTGGGACAGCTGATCCAACATACTGCCTCAGAGATTCTGGCTCTGGAAAGAACATTTCACACCCATCTTAAAATCATTGCTCCAATTCTTCCTAAATAGGGATAAGCAAGGCTTAATATTGTTCTAATGTTAATACTGAAGTGGCACAGTTACAACTATCACAGTGGGTTATCAGTGTGTAACAGTAAGTCTACATTCCAGAATTTTCTTTTAAAGAAACTGTTTGGGCTAAGAAAATTCCTATTTCTTTTGTCTTAAAAAGTCACAGCATCTGCTTCAGCACTAAAGGGGTAAAGTAGCGAGTCTGTGGGCAGATGCAATAGTATCAATAGCTAGTAGATTATGCAGCCAGTGATAAGTCAGCTCTTTTAGAGCTTTCAATAGGGGAGACCAGTCTGTGCTTCAGCATGCAACTCATTAGCTGTTTAAATGCAGCTTCTATGCCAAATCTACATGACACGAGTAGCAGCAGGGTGGTCTTGGCACAGGGGACAGTGGGCGGATCTAAATATTCAACAGTTGAAGAAAGCAAGTTAATAGCCTGCTGTGGAAGCAGATATTAGAGTGGGTCAGGACCCAGTTCCACTCTGAGGCTGTTTTGTCCAAGCCACTGTCATGAGTCCCTACAAGGGATTCACTCAGCTCCCCCGACTCTTCAGCTCTAAGAAGTGTCTTGTTCTCAGCCAAAGCTTGCCCATGATTTCACTGATGCTGTAAGTTGCAATGGATTGACAATTATTCTGCTGTCACACATGGAGGTTTTTTTTGTTTGTTTGTTTTTAAGAGGAAACCAAAAAAATCTCGATATCCCTACAAACTCCTTTAACACGTTTTCTCAATTTCACCTTTCACACACAGCTCAACATTAGAGCTTTTCAAATTCTATTCTATGCACAGGGAGAGTTAGAAATAGGAGTCAAGGTATGCTGGCGGCTCCTACTTCCTTACCTGTGGGTAACATCAGTACAGGCCTCACCCCTTAACATCTGTATTCCTCAGCCCTGTCCCACTCCTACACACTTGCAGAGAACACTACCTCCATCCAGGTCCTCAGCAGCCACTAACCTTCTTTATGGAAGGCTGACAGCAAGGATGCTATTACATGCCTTGCAAACAAATAGCTAGAAAGCTTTGTCTCTTAATGTACTGGAGACACACCTTACTCCTTTTAATTACATTGGGGGGGTGGCAATGAAAAGAGAAAAACTACTCTAAAATCCCCAGCTTTCCCTCAAGGGCCAGCTAGTCCTCATGCAGGAGACAAGCCCACTGCGGAACATCTTAAGCTGATGGACTGTGCACGTTTGCCAGAGCAGTTTCCCAATCCCAGCACAAACAGGTCTTTTGTAGGATTTTCTTATAGAGCTAGCCTGCAGTCAAACCACTGCTACCCAAGAAAATTCTTTGGTGAATTAAGTCCTATTTACACAACAAAACAGATTCCCATTAATATTTTTAGTGGGCTTCACTGGGGGGGGGGGGGGGGGGAGGACCCCCCCC
>VXAA01002805.1:51832-82472 GCA_013399115.1 Anseranas semipalmata | reverse complement strand
GGGGGGGGGGGGGGGGCAGAGAACCTACCAGGCTAGACATCTTAATTTCATAACGCTTAATTGTAAGGGGAGGAAAATCTGGCTGAGGAGAAAGAACATATTTATCCAGAGAAACTGTGGCTTTGCAGACTTTTATTTTTAAATACTCTGACAGGTTCCATATAAGTTTTGTTGTGGTTTTGTTTTTAAAAAAGTAGTACTGGGAGTCTTGGTTCAGAAAAACATTTAGAACATGAATTTATGCTTATTCTTTTGCACTGTGTAATACTTCAATTACAGCATCCAATGCTTGTGGCAAGAGAGAATATTAAGTGAATATTTGAAAAATCCAACCCCACATGAATTTAACCTGTAACACAAACCACAGCAGCCAGAGAATCTAGGAAACAATGCAACTACGAATTCCCACGTCCAGTTGAATTCTTAGCCTACCTCATGGCTTTATAGTCTAGTTGTTCCCCCTTGCTTGTGTGGCAATGACAAGCGCAAGAACACAGAGTCAAAACAACTAGTACAGAATAGTGATCAAAAGTAACAAATTTCAGAGAGAAGACATTTCTATATGGAAGTGACATGGATATAAAAATTAAATTATGAGGTGGCTCAACATCTTTGTTTTCTATCTTGAAATTTCTCTCCCCCACACATTTGTGGGAGATTTGTCTGTTCCAATTTCTTTAATACAAGTACTTTTATTAATGTTATATAATCTCTAGAGAATTAAATAAGCACCTCTTTGTACCGTTTTTTAAAAGGAGGATTTGTGTTAGGATGGAGGGAAAAAAACAAGTCAACTTTTAGACTAATTAACCTCAAAGCCCTTTTAACAAAGAGGACTGCTAACATACACTGAGCAAAACTAAGCAATTCGGCTAACACCACCTACTAGGTTCTGCTAGAGTAACAGCCTTGTAGGCAGTATCAGCCCACATACTTGTGGATGACACTGTCCCTTCCCCCTTTTCCGCTATCAGCTCTCCAACAGATTTACCTAGTATTATGCAAGCTAATATCACCACAGAGATGGCAATTACTGAAGGGATTAGGCTGCTTGCAATGCAGCCTTGTGGTAAGCCTTAAACACTCTTGCATATACAAAAAATTACCTCCACCAGTTTAAACGTAGAACCAGAACCCTATCGCTACCCCATGACAGTTAAAGCTATGCTGAGCAAAACCAAAGAACAGCAATACTGGTTTATGCTTTAGGGCATAAGCTGATCACCTGGATATTAGGAAGGAATTCCTCCTGCCTCTCACATTCTCGGTGAGAAACTGCCTGGTTGGCCAAGTGCACACATGTTTTGGGATGGACAGGGGAAGGGCAAGTCTCTTCCTTCTCTTCTTCCCCCCAGCATCAGGCATTGTCTGCTACTGCAGGTTGGATGTCTGATGGGGAACAGCAATTTGGCTGTTCTTCCCGCGCCTGCCTTTCAGCTCTGGCTTTAGAGGAAAGCTGTAACAAGAACGGCCATGGGACTGAACTCACACAGCAGGAGCTGCTAATTTTTTCTTTAATTGTGAAACAATCCATGCCTATTAAACAAGTCCAGTTACCACCAAGTGCCATATGCACATCAAACTCGGGTCAAAGCAAATATGACCAACTGTAGCCTTTTATTAGGAAATACAGGCAAGACCTGTCTGGGAAAACTGACATATAAACCTATTCTAAGTGTTTTATACTGCAATGTTTTTAGTTACTGCTTATGTGGAACAGGTTTTGTGGAAAGCACAAAGGCAGCACTGAATTGGCCCACTCTTCTGTTCTCTGCCTTTTCTGCTCCTCTTGCCTCACACTGTCCCAATCACTATTTTTATAACTATATACCCCCATACACAGTCCTTATTGGATAAGGCCTCTGAAGTAACTTACTTTTCTTTGCTGAAACCCAGAAAAGGCTAACGCTTGGAAGAAATCTTCTCAAAAAGCATTCAGTCTCTCCCTCCATACCATCATCCTCCCAAATGCTCACACACTAAAAATACACAAGTGTAAAAACTTTACTAGCTTACGTACACATGTTTCAGAGCAGGAAGAAAGATAACAACATGTTGAGGTTTTGGTTGGGATGCCTCATAAATGAGGAAACTTAATTAAGCAAAAACAAATTTGGAATGCATTGAAAGAAAAAAGAGTGGTAAGTCACACAGCCAGGCAGTAGCTTCTAACAGCATATTATATAGATACCATATCAGGATTTCTCAGCTAATACCATCTAATTGTACCATCCATGTCAAAATAATCATTATCTGCTCTCAGCATATGACTTGGCACATATGTCTGAGTATCTTATTCAGAGAAATGATGTTGAACTTGAGGATCAAAGCTCTGCTGTTAGTAGTAGAATGCCAAAACCAAATTTATCAGATTACTATGCTTGTTACAATTCTTCTTAATTTTAAAGAGGATTATACAATAACATTTTATGAAAGACTCCTCATGAAAGCATTATCCTTTGGATGCTAGTGCACTATTACTTCCAAATGAACTCTAGTATTTAGTGTTTGTTTTGGAAGGCCTAGCTGTCTTAACAGCCACAGGGCATTTCAATAATCATATAACAAACATTACTGCAGGTTACTCTTTAATCCCTTGTGAGTGAATGAGTAAATTCTTGTCCATCTATCATATTGTGACACAGCTCTGCAGTTGCTGCCAAAAGGTACTGTAAATCACAAAAGAAAAACAGATCTAAGAATAGGTAGATCTGTTCCTAGAAGGCAGATATGTTTACTCAGAATAATTTTATCTCCATCATTACGGAACAGTAAGAACAGATAAACCTTTGATTACAAGCTGTTAACTCCGAGTTAGACATATTTCTTTCTGAAGATTTTAGGCAAGTCTTGATAGAGAATTCACGTACGTCTTTATACACCTCTAGCTGTTTGTCTCTCCAGTGACAGAGCAGAAGCAAGACCTCAGAAGTTTCAGAACTCTAAATTAATCACTTACCTGCCCCACTCTTCTTTGCAAATTGGTGAAACACAGGAACAAACACGTTCAAATCCTATGGCTTCCCTTCCCCCTCCCCAAGGTGTTTTTGTTTTTTTTTTTTAAACCCAAAAGATAACTATGACAGAAGGACAAAGTACTGCAGTTTTGTCTCTTCCTCATGGAGAGATTTAAGAATGCTTTCCTTTTGAATCTGGGAGCAGAGGGAAGAGAAGCATTCCAGGATGAATATACAATTAAACAACGGAAGGAAAGCAGAATAACTACTCCTTCAAACTGCAGAGTAGATTGATTTGGAGTGGTTACAGGCAGCGAACAACAAATAATTGCATTTTGTCATTGTGTCAAAGACACTTACTTGTGTAGTTGGTTCAGTTTGGGGAAACTAAGGACAAGCCTCCATCCCACTCAAGGTTTAAGCCATGATTCACACACTATTTTTAACCCATTCCATGGTGCTCCCACGGGTCAAGTATATAGTGTGTATATTCACATTGCCACCAAATAAATTGTTCTAGAGCATTATAGCTTTGGCCTAACCAAGCTAAAACAGGTTTAGTGCCACCCTGGCATGTTTCAGAAATATACCTCAGACTAAGAATTTGAAAGCATTTGGGATATCTAAAATGCTTAAATACTTTGAAACCTTAAGTGAAAGCATCAACCTTCTCAATAGCAACATCAACTGTTCCACATAACAATGACTAGCTTTAGATCGCTTCTGTACTGTGCAGGCAAGTTACCCTTATCTACAACTGTAGCCTTGTTTGAGCTTTAAATCAGGATGAATGTAAATATAGAAGGTTTGTTCAACAGTCAACAGTAAAGACAAAAGAAAAGCTATTCAGGCAGAACTAGGGGGAGAGTCAGATGTGACTCAAAGGAAGAGGGCAGAAGGGATAGCTAACATGGTTAACTCCTTGCTCAAGCCTGGCAAGAGAATAGAGGTAGCAGTCTTAACTACAAAAAAGCATGTTGTGATGGAAGTGGCACTGTCCTGTTATTAACCACACTCTTAAGGAAAAGGCCTTTCGACAGAGCAAAGATGGGAAGTGCAGCATGAACATCCACATTACGGCAAATATGCTATTTCTGACAAGCACCAGGAGTTTGACTGCACTTGGAGTACAGGATTTCCCCCAAATGCTGGGTTTACACAAAGTGTGGTTTTGCCCTGAGGGGGGAACCAGGTAGGCAATGCAGAAGAATTTTGATTTTTTTTTTTTTTTTAAACTGAGCACAATCTGCAGGAAGTCTTTATGAACACTCGTGTACACGTCATGCATTACAGCCAGGCATAACTGGCATTCAGCTACCAAGGTTTTGACAAATGCAGCTATCTGTGAAACACAAGTTAAGCAGATGCCCTGGCTTCTTTATTTTTTTAGTGTATTGCCAAGCTAGTCCTACATGTCCCCTGCCTGCTAAGAAACTGAGGTCATAGATTAGATTTTGCCCACAGATTTTCTGCGATCCAGGCAGAAAAACAAAACATATTTAACCGCATTTCCAAGTGCATGAAAATCAACTTACTAAGTCTGCTTGATCAGAAGACTGTCAAGGAAGCTACCTGCCTTCCTCTGCTTTAGTCTATTCGTCTGTTTAACCAAGTCTAGCACAGGAACTCCCAAAGACAACATGCTGATGAAAGAAAAAGGAAGGGCAAGCTTCGTAAGCTTTTTGGACAGTATCGTCACGCAGCTCTTCCAGCAACTGTGTACAGTATTGAGCACTCTGCTGTGATTCCCAAGCCAGTTATGAGGTTCATTTATTTAAGACAAATGGCTTATTGGGACAGCATAATGGTGTGTGTGTGTGTGTGTGTGTGATCAAAAGCGCAGGGGAGAATTTAGACTCCGTAAATTAACAAACCCCCACAACAGGGATTTCAGGAAGAGCTGCGGCTCTACCTTTGCCCCCTACCAGAAGGGGATCTTGCTGCACCCTGCATACCACCTTCACTGCAATCAAAGTAATGGAGCAACTTTAAGAGCCCCCCACACGCAGGCAAGTACCTCTGGTAGCTTAGTCCCAAGACAGACCTACTGCATCAGGAACATCGCTTCCTGTAACTCCCCTTTCAAGTAATAACCAGACCACTGATTCACTTAGGATTTAATGAGATTACAGCTTGAGGTGATTTGACTGGAGACCATAAAAGTTTTAGGAGCCCATCTGCTCTGCAAAACTAACCTCTCGCACACAAGACCGGGTATGAACCGACCTTTGAAAGCTGTGCTGTAGTTCAAGCAAGAATCGGGTCCGATTGGTACCTGATGGGCAGACAGGTCCGACAAAACAGACTGCCACTTCTGGGCAAAGAGGAATTTCCATATGCATCAGTACTCAAGGGGGATCTTTCCAAGCAATCAGCAATCTTTTCATTAAGGAAAGCCCAGTCACCTCAGGGTACTTTCCCCACCATTATCACACCATTAATAGCAAATTCAAACTGTACCTGGTGCAGGGTTGTAAAGAAACAGCGCAATTTCCACCTTGCATATACACCAAAAATCCATGACAAAGTACAGATCCTTGATAAAACACTGCAGTGCTTAAGGAAAAAAAGGAAATCCCTAATCACGCTGAAAGTGAAGTCACCACTGCCCTCCATCTCACTTTACACTTCTCTTCCCCCATCAGCAGCAAGCACACGCGTTTTCATGAACCAACTGGTTAGTTTCTCATGTTTCCCCAGTATCAGATCAAACATTGACTTTTCTTTCAATGAATACCATGAGAAAAAAATACATTGATTTGAAGAGACAGAGCAGAATGGGAGCAAGCTACTGTTTTTGCTTAGTACCTTTTACAGACCTGTAAACAGCGGCATTTCAGGGAGACTGCAGTTAAAATACTTTGAGTCTAGATGCAAATACTGGACAAATAGTCGCATTTTGTTTTGATAAACCTGACATTGTTGGCTGTAGAAGAGTCGAGCCTCACTGGGCAGCTGTATTTTGTAGTTTGAAAGAACTTAGGTGCTGTTATTTTTCCTTCCCCTTTTAGGCTGAGATGTTTTGTTGTTTTGTTCTCACTTCAGTAACAGGCCTCAATATGCAAGTTACATCTGGAAACAGACAAAAGCCAACTGCCCAGCAGTATTGGAAAATTAAAACATTGGGTCAGACTCAAACAGACTAGGAAGCCAAAGGTCAAAGCAGCATTAAATCATTAGTTTCCCAGCTGCCACCAAGGCATGGAGTTGACCTTTGATTTTGTAAGAAGTGGTCCAAGCAATTTTCTGGTGGCAATATGGGCAATCTGGCACAGTGGAATATTATCCTTGAGAGGGGTGGGGGTGGAAAGAGAGTTTAGGTCTTGCAGGCAAAGATTAAGCTAACCCTTCAATCTCTCCAGACAAAATTTGCTCTGCTAAGCTGTAAGTGCAATTAGTGAATACAAAAATATCAAACTTTAGTTCAAATGCTTGAATGTGTTTGCTTTATTCGACTAACTTCTATTAATCTAGTAGGGAGAGCAAGGCAAAATTAAGAACATAATGAATACATTTTAGAGAATATTAGAATATTGTATTTCTTCCCTGGAATAATTTAAGCTCAGAAATTACAGTTGAAAGTCATTTACTTGGCTACATATTTTTAAGCAATACATTTGTGATAGAGATGACAATTCTTCAGCCTGAACGACCAGAACACCTCATTTAACACAGCTGAGGTAGCAAAGGTAGAAAGCAAAGGCTAGTTTACTACATCATCTTTCCCTAGTCTCCAAGATCTTAAGTTTTATCTGCTACTGCCCCCTCTGGTAGCAGTTCCCAACCTGGTCCTTACATACAGCCTTGCTGAATGCCAAGGCTGTGCACACTGAGTTCTGGTCTGGCTGCTTCAAAGTTCCCAGAATGGCGTTGTTGGTTTTACTGCTGCTTGGCAAAGGGCAGCACAGGTATCAAAGTGGTTTCTGACGCACCCAAGGTGTATTTCTGCCCAGAGGGGTTGTGGATGCCCCATCCCTGGAGGCATTCAAGGCCAGGCTGGATGTGGCGCTGGGCAGCCTGCTCTAGTAGTTGGCAACCCTGCCCAGAGCAGGGGGGTTGAAACTAGGTGATCTTTAAGGTCCTTTTCAACCCAGGCCATTCTATGATTCTATTTGAAAAACATATTTGGTTCTTCATTAGCAGCTGAGCACATGCACACACATGCAAAATAGTTTGCATACAATCAGCTATTAAGATATTGTTGTGTATTTAAGAACTTTGGGTAGTTTTAAAGCGAGTTCAATCAACTTTAGTCTCAGAGGGTCACCTAACCCACACCTTATTGTGACAGCCATAGAAAAATTAAAAGCTATTGCTTTCTTCTGTTTTAGGGAGCAGCCAGTTGTCCAAACAAAACAGCCCCCTCCCCATCCCTTCCTCAGTGTGAGGGGATTAGCCACGGCCAGCTCTTCCTTCACATGAGAAGCCAAGAGTCACAGCAGTGTCTTTAGGCATGGACTGAGTCATATCCACAACCCCTAGTAGCAGGGGCACGAGGAAGGAAGAGAAGTATTTTCAGAAAACTGCAAGTAGGCATTGATGACTTGAGTGAAAATACATCCCTGTGCTGCTAGCTACCTGGGTCTTCTTACAACCAGTATTTACACTGCCAATGGGAAAAGCACACCACCCTTAAATACCGCAGCAGCTAAGGATGGGCAGATCAACCTCTCTGCTCACACCCTTTCTCTCTAGGAAAGGTTCAGCTTCAGACAGCCAGTATAAATATAACTGGTTCTGAACACAGACTTGTATATGCAGGTCACACAGCTCATCACAGGAAATGAGACTTCTGCACAAAGAACCTAAAAAAAACCTTGAAAAGCTAGAAAAAGGCCTTGCTAAAAAGTAGCTATTCCCCCCATTTCTAGCTTTCCAACTTGTAGTCCTGTTAAGTTCTCATATGAAAGAAGTCAGTCACCAAATGATGTTAGTTTAGGACTGGATAATAAGGCTATTTTAGAATTGGAATTCTGGAACTGGGTACCACACTGCGATGCAGCTTTTGCCACAAGAACTATGAAATCCAGCTACTTATATATGCTTTCCTGAGAAGACCATTCTGTTTACTGTTTGAGCTAGATATGAGACAAGACTATGCTGAAGAGCTCTTAAGCAGCCTAACACCGACCAGCACTACAGGCAGCCATTTGCTCTTAAACAGAGCATGGGAGTGCAATGAGATGGTGATCATCCAGGTGACTGACTGCCCTGGACCTTGCCTCAGCTCTATTCTGGCTGCTATGTGAAAGACATCTTCTCTACTTATACTAGAAAGATTTACTTTCCATCAGACCTCCATTTTCATCTCTGAATGGACCAGAGCTAGTATTTCAAGTTTACAGTGAAAGAAAACACCTTAAAACTCAAAACCATGCACAAGGAACTCCCAGAGAATCACCAATACAATGATTTTTCAAGCATTCAGTCTCAAGGATGAAAATAATCTATGCATACCCCTTCAGAAGTTCTAAAGATCTAAAAAAAAAAAAAAAAAAAAAAATAGGAAGAAGTCAATAGGACATTCTTAGATTGAGGACAGTAATGGCCAATACAGTCCATGAAGATAATACATGAGAAGGCCACAATGTTACGCAGCTATCCCCATGCACTCCTCAGCTGAAGCAGCCCATTCAGTATCACTGAATGACAGCAAGGGACCTTGTAGCCTTCTACAGGAGAGCTTAGGGAGAAGGAAGACAGGCCTGTGCAAGCTAGACCAGGGGTGACCAAGAGGCCCCCTTTCTGCAACTGCATGTTCCTCTTTGCTTCTGCGCCTCTTATCACTAGAGCCAGATACTCGGGGAGCTGCTGGAGAGAACAACAGGCAGAAGCTGGGAACAATAACCTGGATGTTTGGGTGTGGTGGCCAAAACCAACTATTTAATGCAAAGTCTTTGGCATGGCTGAGAGCACACACACACACCCCAGCCTCCCCACGCACACTCCGTAACACCTTCTGCAAGAGGCAGGAGCGATGCAGCTCCCCCAGAGCTCCTATGCACAGCGCTGGAGTGATCAGCCTGGACTCTCCTTCAGTGCAGGCAGTTTGGTTTACTTGGTCTGTTACCCAGCAGGCAGCAGGCCCACCTCCTCCTCCAGAGGTGCTTTTATGAAAGGACCTCTTACCTCTAACTCCTTTGTGTATGCACACAAAACAAAGTTGTTTTTGTAACGTGGTCTTTTTTCTTGGTCCTAACAGGCTGCTCTTTGGGAAATAAGACATCTTTTTTTTTTTTTTTTTTACTGGAAGGACGATCCTATAACCCTACCTCAGGGCAGGAAGCAAAGTGGAATTCAGAGATTCCTCCAAAACAAAGGGTTAATAAAAAGCTAATAAGCCCCACAGTTTTGGGAACACAGGGCTATTGTCTCAATCTCAGCAGACACCGTAGGTTTAGTGGATAGACTTTCTAGTCACACTGCCTCTCTTGCTCCATGGGAGTACCAGTTGCACTAGAGGCAGAGCTTACAGTCTGTTTTTACTAGGAGAACCACACTGAGTTACTTTCCAGCTCATGATCCACTTCTAGCACTGTCATTTCTGACATTCAGAAGTGCCTTCAGGTATGTGCTTTTAGTCACATTGCTTAGTCTTCTGGAGCCATTCCCCTAAGGAGACCAAACTGGAGTGCAAAGGCTGATCCAAGGCAGTACAGAGCAGCACAAAGTGCTCCTGGGAGTGGCACTGGCATCTAGCACTCCACTGATCTAAGCAAGGCCATGAACTTAAAACAGCTTACCAGTGGGCATTGCTATTCACAGAAACACAGGTGAAATAAGTTATTCCCAGGAAGTGTTCAATCCTACCTTGCCCTCTTTCCTGCTTGGAGAAAAAGCAAAGGCTGAGATACTTTCAGCTCAAGGGCTAAGAGTAGAAGACTACCTAGGACATCACAGTTGCACCAAGAGGTTTGATGAGAAGAAGACCTTTGTTGTAACCGCACTGGCTTTTCTTCAGCCTGTTCTCTCCATGAAGCTGCCATTAACGCTTTGGACAGTGGGCCAGAACAACTGGCTCAGCCAGAAGTGAAGCCTGGAGGGGACTGCTCCTGGGAACTTTGGTTCGGTCACCAGTAACAGGCAGTAGGGGAAGACAGGGACCCTGGGGTGGTTTGAACAAGGTATTCCTTCCTGCTACTGATGTAATTGGGACTGGCTGGCAGCAGACCCTCGTATCTAAAAGTTAACAGCTCCCTAACAGGCCTAACAGATGTTAGCAAAAACAAACATGGAGTTTTCTCTGTTAGGAGGTGCCCTATATGTCCTCATTAATACCCTTCTCTACTGGCATAAAGAAAACAGAAATAAGAGTTACATGCAGTATTCTTGATGCTGGCTTACCTATAGTAGAAATACTGTAGACAGAGAAGATTAATATAGTGCTTTAATCTGGTAGATCAGTAGCAGATAGCCTCAGCTAGGTGAAGCTTAACTATGACCTCTATAAGCAAAACTGATCTTGCAGGAAGTTGCATGCTCAAAAAACATAATTCCAGTGAAACAGAGGCACTCAAGATGCTTGAGATCTGGAGCTAATACAGACCAGGAAGGGATTTCTTTTCTGGGGGGAAGAAGGGAGGAGTCAAGAAAGAAAAAAAGGAAAAAAGCTTACTAAGAATGTTAACAGCAGACATTATATCTAATTTCTTTGCATTCCTTCCCCTCCCCCCCCCTTTTCCTCCCATTTTTAAAAAACAGAAGCAAACTTGCGAGTTAAGGATTCTGATCAATGCAACATGTTAGGAAAAGAGAGCAGGAGGTCAAGAGGAAATGATTAATCCTGTGCAGAAGACTGGCAGGATGGGTCCTGGAATGGCTTACCAGAACAATGCCCCCACTAATAAAGCAGGTCAAAGACCCTTACAGTGAACAGAAGCCCCAGTTACACTGTACATTAATATTCTTCCCTTACCCCAAAGTTACATTTGTTCATTAAAGCCCGTTTCAAAAAATAAAACAAGTGTTAACTTAGAAGACAGGTGAAAAGCTGCGGTGCCAGACGCAAGCAACAAGCCTGAAAGATAAAGGACTACAACTTAACAACTAAGCATTAATAGCTGCATTCTAAGATAGTATTTATAGAAGGCCTCAGTAAATAGAAGAATGGGGGAAAACCCACCATTACAAATTTCAGTTGTAACACTGACTGTTTTCAGCTCATGCAGTGGACCAATGCTGCTTCTTGATAAAGACAGCTCTTGTGTTAACTGCGTAGTTTAATGGGGAGGAAAAAAAGAGGCCAAGCAAATTCACTGAGGGCAATGCTTTGGATACAAAGGTGCGTGTGGTTCAAGGTTTACCCTAAGAGATGGTTATTTAGTATTGTGGTTTTGTGGTGTCAAGCAGACCCCATGCAATCATGAGTGATTCTCAGCCCCTGGTAATTATCCCAATCCCACACTGTTTCTTCCATCTAGTTTTGTCAGTATGACGAGTTCATAGGGCTGCTACGTGGAAGCAGTCAGGAGAAATCAGCTTTACTTTCACAGAGATTATGAACTTATAAAAAGCATAATTCTATTTCGTGATAAAGCAGCACACAGTGTGGCCTCACAGATTTATGCTTGCAGATATACAGCTGAAGTTGTACAACTGTTTCAAGGCATGACTCTCCTGTTAAAGAACAGCCACCCCATCAACAGCAGCACCACCACCACCCCTGGTTCTTAGCAAACCCCCTCATGCAAACATTAGCACATTGCGGTGCCATCGGACAACTGATCTGGCAGCAAATTGCCCTGAATCTGAAAGTTGCTCACAAGTCAGCTCAGTTCCCTGATACGGCTTGCTGTACTGATGTTGGAAGTACCAGGGAATACTATCACAGGTATAAAACTGAGCGTAAAAAAGCAAGTGTGAGAACAGGCAGCTGAGGAGTAAGGGGCCAGCCCGCCCTGCCCCTCCTCCCTGCAGCAGCATGCACTTCGCTCTGGCCACTGCAGAACCACAGCCTGAAGGAGCAAAGTGGTGGGGAGGGAACGCCCTCCGGCAGCATTGCTGATTGCCTTTGTATCGGCAAACAGCCTCCATTTTGAGGAGCTGGAGGCTTTGGGGGCAGCCTGGAGAGGCCAAACATCAGCTTTCAATGGCTAGGGATAAAAATGGCAGATCCGTCTTCACGCTTTCCAACACAGGCTATCGTTAATGCCAGCGGGGCTCTCTCCAGTCGCGCGCTCCTTCTGTGCACAGTGAACATTTACCCTTCGGGTCCACTTCTCCAGCAACCTGGGTGGCTTGGGGGGCCCTCCTCCCACCCCACGCCAGAGGAAGGGGCTGCACACAGGGCTAAGGGGCAAGGAGCACAGGATTCTGCAGTGAGGCCTGTCCCTACAGCATGATCTTGGTAAGTTGGAAACCTCAAAAAAACTCAAATTTTACTAAATTGAAAATGAAAGCAAGGGCTAATCATTTTAATATACACTGTTTTAATCTGCACACTCTTCTACCCCATCCCACTATTTTTCTGCAGGGGAAAGCCACATATTGTAAAACTGCACAAGTTTCAAACTAGGGAGGTCTTGGGG
Organism: Anseranas semipalmata; assembly: GCA_013399115.1. Taxonomy (NCBI): domain Eukaryota; kingdom Metazoa; phylum Chordata; class Aves; order Anseriformes; family Anseranatidae; genus Anseranas; species Anseranas semipalmata. The sequence goes on along the minus strand of VXAA01002805.1, from coordinate 69,988 downwards.
ATTAACAGGTCGTTTCAGCTAGGGAAATCCACACCTCCTAGGAGCAGTCAAGACAAAACTCCAGTTTATTTACAAGCACATTCGACTGTGGGCTCCACAGGTCTTTTGGTCATGACAAAATCCAGCTAGTACACACGTCAGTTCATGCCAGCACTTGAATCCCGCCAGTTAAGCAGGCACAGCCTATTCTAGTTTGTGACCCCTCAGGTCAGCTGAGAGTTAGATGTTGGGCCACTAATTTTTATTACATCAGTGAATGAAGTTGAAATGTACCCCTTTAAGTCAAGAGGATATTGACTCAGTTATTAAATTCACTTTTTGTGAATCAGCTTTCCTATTTAATTCACATTTTAATATGAAAACATTTTAAAAAGCATTTTTTTTATCTTTAGACCTAAACCCAATTTACAACAAATTCTGTACCATATATTAGGAGAGGCTGTCTTTTTAAACATCCTAGTCACAAGTTGCAGAGTCTGTTCACCAAAGCAAGCTGAAGAAAGAAGCTTCAGAGCAAGGTTAGGTTACACATCTGCACAGAACACAAGCTGGTTTTCAGCAACACATGGTTAATGAAAGGTAAAGCACCTGCAAGCTGACCAGGTTATTTTTTCCTGAAGCTAGTGTGCCAATGCATAGGACAGCCCTGTACTGCTGGTTCAACATGCCAAATACAAGGATGTTAAAAGCCGAATTGTTATCTGAAGCTCAGCACACGTGCCGAGTTCAGTGCAAACATCCATTTTGCTCTGCCTCCCCACACAAAAGCAGGGAAAGTGGATTCCAAAGTTCAAGCACTTACTACAGATGAAATCCAGAAGAGTCTTACCTTAGCAATGGTTTGCACAAAATCTGGAGAACCAAGTTGTTAGGCAGCAGCTCTGTGACAACAGTAACATACGAACCATTTAGGCTGCATCTCTTAACCCGACATGCTCGCTTCATTCTTACTCCATGACTAACACACTAACAAGTGATCACTAACCAAAAGCTAGCACCTCAGAAGAGGCAAACATGCAGGTTGTGATGCACATGAATGTGCAAGAGGCTTGTTCTAAGACAGCCTTCTTCTGTTTTATACGTAACGAGATCCTGTCACAAGAACAAATCCATTTCAACTAAATTTTATGAACAAGATTCATTGCTTCCCCACAGCCCTAGCTGATTACCTTTAAAAAACACACCCACCCACCCCAAGATCATAACACCATTCTTGACTGCCATGCATTGTCATTGTCTCAGCCTTCATCCTCCACTTCAAAAAAAATCAGAAGACTCCCCAAAATAGGGATCACTCTGTCCTCCATCAGCCCCACAGTTATTCTTTTCTTGACAGTCACTATCTTCCTTACATCACAATCTCCACAAAACATCAAGCACTCCTCAGAACCCAAAAAATCAGCCTTTAATCCTGTCCTTTTTAATGCCTGTACAAAAGCCCAGCCTGTTAGTGCAAACATTTCATGAAGTTGCAGACCTCCAAATCCCATCCTACTCTCATCTTTGAATCTTTCCCCAATGGCAGTTTCAAGGAGAGCCCATAAAAAGAGTTTATTTCATCAAATTGGAAGTGGTACAAGGGGAAACAGCCTTGTGAACGCCACCATACTTAACTCATTAGAATCTGAGTGTTTTTAAGTTTGAGGGAGGGAAGAGAAGGCATTTACCAGCCCTAGCTGTGATTGATTTAAAAACAGTTTAGGGAAACAGGCAGAAGCAAGTGCAGGGCTTCCTTTCAAACCTGAAAAGAAACATATCTTGTTGTTGGCCCTCTGGTCATGTTCTGTGCTGTTTTTCCTTAGGACCATCTAAACAAGACAGATGTAGCCAGTATCCGGGCAGCAGCTGAAGCCTAAACACTAGAAAGGCGCTCTGGAGTGGGGGTGGAAGGGAAAAGAGGGAGAAGAGAAGAGGAAGCCATTTGGCTATAAAAAGGATCTTTCTTTCCTGTTGAAATGCAGTGGGGTAAAGAGTGTCAAAATGGCTTAAGGGTGGGGAGGTCAAACATGTTTTGAGATGTTAAAAAACTCTTAAGCTTTGCCAGAAAAGACTGGAAAGAAATCTTAAGGTAGGTTTTTGTTATTCTATTAAGACCTGCCATCATAATAGCTGCAAGCAATCCTGGAGTTTCTGTGGTCTGTTTACTTTAACTGAATAATTCTGGTTCATTTGTGAAGATTTTATCCTAATGAATTTCTCACTACAAAACCATTTCCAGAAAACTAGTTTTTAATGCACCTTATTTGCCAATCCTTTCTCTCCCCAGCAAGCCTCCATTTTAAAATCAGTTTGTACTGCTTATACAGCATGCCTGACTCAGCAATAAGGATGCTGGGAAATGCACACTAAATGGCAATTTTATTAAGGACATGGCAACAGTACTCTACATAATGCACTTCTACTATATGCCATCAAAATTAAACAACATTTTTGCTACTAAACAATAAAAATATTTTAGGAACCTTTGGGACCATCATATGGCTTGCCATTTGAATCCAAGAATGAAATTTCAGAGCTCTCCTACACCTTATGATTCATGAAGACAGACAACTAAGTGCTTACAAAAAGTCAAGATGGGAGGGAAGGCTTGGTACAACTTAGTATCTTTACCCTTTTCAATTTCCTTACTCTAAAATCTGCAAAAATCATACAGCTTGCAGAGCGAAACCATATTTGCTATGGCCATAGTATATTTTTTTAAGCAACTCCAGCTTATTTTCTAGTTTGTACCGCAGTAATACAAGGGTTTTGTTTTTTAACCTCAGGATAAAGAATTTAATAATATGAAATAAGAGTCACTGGAGCACAGACTGGCAGCCTAGACCCCTCCTTTCCTACCGAGTAGAAAGCCAGGCTCACCCTTGCTCTCTTGGGCCAGATACTAAGGTTCTGCTCTACAAGGTTGAAGAGCTCCCACAAGAGACCCCAACACCATCCTAGAAGTTAGACTTGAAGTTCATTCACAGAACAGGAACTGGATTTATGCTTGTCTCATCTTTGAGAGGTGCATACACTAGCGATACAACACAGCAAAGCTGCTTCTCCACCATGGACCCCCTCCCCCCCAAACCCCACACTTGAAGGGGGTGGGAGTGCAAGAAGCAGACTTGACTACCTTTGGGAGAGGGTTTTGAGATGTGACTTCTGAACAGATGCTGGAAGCCCATACCCGCTATCCCCAACCCCAAGCTTAAGTTACACATCAAGAAATTAATTCCATTTGCTAATACAGAAGTCAGGATGTTGTTAGCAACCTGACAATCCCACTCTACCACTGATGTCCTCTCATGTTCTATAAGCACCTTGTCTCTTTCTCAAGTTTCTGCATTCCCCTAAGACTTTCTACATGGGGTGGGGATTGCACTAACTGGTATTACAGCCTTCAGGCACCCTTTGGGATATGGGCATTACTGCTCTTTGCACAGAAGAACTGGTGTAGAATCCTCAGAAGTGGTAGGTCAGACTTCTCCCTCACTTGGGCAAGTTTTAAGCATGAAGTCTTCCCAGTACCCAGCTGGACTGGCTTGTCAGGACGAAGAACCAGCATCAGGTGTTCCTCAAGGCTAGTTTCAGGTTTGGTAGATTGACTGGCCTGAAGTCACCCTTCTCTGTGTTTTCAGGAAGAAGGTTCACCACAACCAAACACTTGGGTCAGCACAACACTGGACACATACAGGAAAATACAAGGCTGCTTACAGCAACAAAGGCATTTGGGTAGAAGTGCAGCTTCCCACTCACTTGGGAAAACTTTGTGAATGAGGGGCCAGTTATAACCCCACACAACACAGGCAATACTTAAAGTGTACCATATTTAACAATTCTTCAAACAGTTCCAGTGAAGCGGGCCATCAGAAACAATCAGAACCTAATACAACCCTCCTTCTCCAACTCTGAAGAATTCAAAATTCAGTATTTAAACATTCTTCATTTGAATTTGGTCAAAACGAGATCAGTGGGAAATATTCTGTCAATCCTTTTTTAGGGAATAAAGACCAGATCGCCTTGTGCCAGACATTACTTTCAGGTGCCAGCACCACTGCCAAAATTATTTGGTCATCTAATTTAGCAAGAACACAAGCCCATCCTGGCCTAATATTTTTAAGGGAAGTATACAGAGGTAGGTCAGAAGAAGCTGAATTGCTAGAACTAAGTAGCACTACTTCTTCCTTTTGTTCCAGGGTAAGATTAGTAAGTGATTAACATTTCCATACAAAATCTCAAGTCTGCAGTATATGATATTAAGACTTTCACAACAGTCATCCAATTACTCAGAAGTCATATCAGAAAACATCACAAGAAACTAGAGAAATATATATTATATGACATTTTATTTATTTATTACAAGGTCAGGACAAAGAATAGCCAAGAGATGGCAGCGTTTCTATCTGGTAAAGAAGAAAATACCAATTTTTGTTAGCATTCTAGAGGGTAGGAAGACCAGCTACATAACACTGATAGAGCACATGAGTGCAGGTTTTAAACTGCTCTTCTCCCCCCCTCTTTCACCTGCAGACCAGTTAACCAAGAACTGGATGTAGTATCTGAAGAGGCTTGTCAGTTTAGAGCAACTGTTTTAAGTAGTAGTGTATCACTACAAACATCCAGGTTTATAGTAACTGGATGCTTCTAGACAAGGCAACAATATTTAAGTTTTAGTAGGTGCCAATAAATTAGTGTTAAAACTGCAGTTTTAACTTGACAAAGAATTCTATTTTATAGTAATCAGATTTTAGCTTTTTCATTTTTGTCTTAGAGTTACAAAAAAGGAAGAGGAACTGTATAAATCAGTACTTAAATTTCACTCGGCATTTAAGCTAGCCTAAGGAAATCCCAAGACTGCCTCACCTCTGAATTTTTAACATGGTTATTGAACACTGGAAGATGAAGTTTCAGTTCACATGTTCAGTGCAAAGGTCACAAGCTCTGCAAGACCATGATCAGAAACATTCCAGGGCAGTGTTGCTTAATTCATGGCAACAGCTTTATTTAACAAAAGCACTCAAGGAATGGTTTCCCTCCGTAACTCCATATGGGATCAAACATTGAACAAGTCAGCTTACTCCAAGAAGTGGCTTCTTTGACCACATGAGAGCTGGGTGTTTTGAGAATTTGTTTGGTTGGTTTTGATTTTTTTTTTATTTGTTTAAACTTTGATTTATAAAGATCTTTCATGCTGAAAGCATTTATAGGTACCTAATTGTAGTGAAAAAAGCCATGCCATACGTATTTGGCAGGAATTTCTCCCCTGCCTGGAGAAAAACAGATACATGAAATGGGGAAAAACAACCCACACACCATGATATTCTGACTCCACTGATTTAGGAGAGTATCTTTCAACAAGAGCCATTTGCTCTTAGTGAACTGTTGGCAGCAGTTTGCCTGGGTCAGACAGGGGTCTCTGCACACAGGAGTTTCCTTTCTTAGATTGCATGTGCAGTATTTTGTATCTTTTCACATCATACTGCTCAAGAGGCACGTGCTACTTCACTAGAAAACATGCGCCCAAACCAAGTAACTAGATCTACAGCTGTGAAAGTCACCTTGGATATTTCCCATTCTTTCAGGGCAAGGAACTATATAGCTGTCTATCAAATCCAGTCTTTGCCACAGGAGCCAACTGGAAAATTGCCAATACATTCCTAAAATGAGAATCCACTAATACAGGTGGCAACTGTTTCTTTACACACACACACCTTAAAGTTTTCTTAAGAAAGTCGTAAGCTGTACCACAGAATGATTTTTTTTCTTCCAAGCAAGGAATAAACCAAGTTGTCAGAACTGACAGAACTTCCCCAGAACCGACAGCCAGAGTATGTTCTCATTAAAACGAGTAGTTTGGCAGACTTTCATTGCCAAGGTAAGCCATATACAAATGCACGTGAATTTCTGGAAGGGAGTCACTGTTCTTTTATATGCTAAGGAATACCTGGAAGAGTAAACGATTTCCAAGACAGCATAACATTTCAGTGAATCTCTCACCTGCTGATAGCGTATTTGGATAGCACATAGCCATCTCAGCTGGGAAGCCTCACTACACTCATTCTTTATTTTGGTATTTGTTTTTACATACAACACTTCCTCTTTCCAATCTACCCCCTAGCTTATAAGAAATGTTTCCATTTATGTTTCCACCTTACATGGCATTAAAAGGAATTTAAACTTCAAAGTAAAAACAGATGGATATGCTGTCTTCTCTAGAGAAAATAAAAAATTTCATGTAGTATATGGTGTTTTCAGTTAAGACTGGTTTTGTTATTGCTCATATTAGAAAACTGATGTAAAGGAGTAGGACCTTTTTAGGACTTTCCCATGCTATTTTAGGATACAAATCAACTACAATGGAAGGACACCTTGTGAACTATTTACTCTAGAACTGTATACTGTACAGCTTCCCATATTTTCTTCTGAAACATCTGCATTGAACATTGAAGACAGAACAGCAGTTCTAACAGGACACTCGTTCAATACACTACTCTTAGATTGATTAACTATCAGATTTTATCCTTTGTTTAAGGAAAGTCAGTCTGTCTTACTATGCTAGCCAAATCCTCATAAATACTATATAAAATGGTATTGATATAGTTATACTGATTATATATAATCAAGACAAATTAACAAAAGAATATTACTAAATAGAAGTGATCATGTGCTCCATGTTTAGACAGTGGCCAGAAATAGCAGAAACTATGGCATAAGAGCAAGATACTTAATTGCAAGAATGCTTTATAATGAAAAGCAAATTATGGCTTTGAACAAAAATTCATTCAAAGCATCCGAGTTATTTAATTCCATTTCAGTATTTGGGTGGCTAGAATTATGGAAGAGCTGGGGAAGAAGAGAGCAAGTTTGGACAAGAGACAGGGAACTTCAGTGCTTATTTGTCATGCTTCCATACCACATTTACAGCTGCAGGATTTTCCTACCTCTGTTGTCCAGTGAGTTCATTCAGCCTGGCATTTGCTTCCTTCCTCCTAGTTTTGAGCCAGCCCACCCTGCTGCTTTTTGCCAATGAATGGATAAAGGGATCAGATACAGAATATACAGACTGACTGAAAGAGGCAGAAGGTCAGGAAGTGCAGATTTAGATGACAAGAGATACCTGTGCCAAGTGAGGCCAACTGCCTGGGTCTGTGTAGGCCTTCTTGCTTTGCCTGCATACCAAACACCAATTTACTTTTTCCTCCCCATTAAAAAAAAAAAATGCAACTTTCTCTTCCTACACTCTGCTTGAAGTCCACACCATTGAGTGGTTTCATCAGATTGAACTCCTCTGCAGCCCTGTTCTTTGCTGAATGCATAGACTGGCATTAATAGGTTTCAGAAACGCTGCCATTTATAGAATGAAGATGCTAACCTCAAATTGTTTTTACAATGAAAGCAAAGCTATTAAGTTATTTAACACTGTAAATGACTTCTGTAACAACTAAAAAAATATGGTCCTTTCTGCAGATACATGAATTGCAATTGCTGTGCAGCATCTAAGGACTGATATGTAAAAGGCTATTAACTGAAAGAAGGGTTGAAGGTGAATTTGTGTTCCAGTGCAAAAGTAAGCTTCATGTCAACACCTGCACTAATAAAGCTAAGGTTCTCCCGTTTCCACTCTCAATGTAGGAAGCTTTTTTGGCATTGTTACCAAGAGACCAAGCTACAAACACTAGTAAGTATTGCGAGTTGAAGCAGTACACGATTACTGACTTCGCTAGCTCAGAGGCATAGGAAAAGTAATGGAAGAACTGACAAGGAAGTGGTCAGGTAGAAGAGAAGCCTTTGGATCTGATCCAAACCTGAGTGTATTAACAGGCCACTACGAGCTTAGGTGGCCAGCCAGAGAACCCAACCACTCCTCAAGTCTTCGCAAAGACATGCTGACCTTACTTATATCCAGTCAATGCCAAGGGCTCGTGCAAGGGGAAATGCATGTGTACACCATGTTAAGTTCAGTGCTACACAGCTTCCAGCAGGTTTTCCTCTGACATTTCTTTACAATCTAGGGCCTTTAAAGAAGTTTTTATTATAACACCACATTTGATTGAAACCTACAATTGCTCCTTGAAAAATATTTCACACCAAAGCCACTCCCTCCCACCTATTTCAGGTAACCATTTTAATGACAATGATGCAAGATGTCAACACTGGTAATTCTCAAGCTAGTAAACGTTTTTGTGGTAACTGGTGATCTTCTACCTAAGAAAGTCCAAAAAGAGCTAAATAAGGTGAAGAGCAGGCAGCTCTAGTCATAGTTGACTAGAGATACTTTGCAAGTAAACCCCAAGGATTCAGTCACCTTGTTTCACCTTAAGACTGCAGCAACCTCTGCCACAAGAATTTCTTCCCTCCATTCAGGCCCGCATGGTTGAGGGGTTTTCCTCTCTTGGCACAAAGACATAACTTACTAGAGCATGCCTGATCCCGTAAGCTGGCTTGACTCGGCTGCTACTGTTCAGAGTAACAGTTCTAATTCAGAGGTGCTTACTGAACTACTTTTTGACAAGATACAGAGATGAGATAACATCACCTTTACTTAGAAAGGCAACAACATGAAGATAAATCACATTCACTTTGACAAGCGACAATTGTCTAAAACCTATCCCACCAAGTATATCAAATTCATACGCATATGTATGTGGTTTCCCCTGGCAAAAGCACACCTCAAGAGTGGCCTGAGGTTTGGAGCAGACGGCCTTCCAGCAGCATGCCAGACATGCAAGAAGAGTCAGCTCAAGACCCTCCAGGCTTGTTTCCATTCACACCAGCCTGCTTAGATTGCCCACTAGCCTGGATGTAGCCATCCCACCTACAGCCATACAGCGTAACTCAAGTAAAGGAGCCATGCCTCAGCAACAGAAAGCTCAAGGGTCATACATCAGTTACTTCTGCGCTGGTAAGAGGCTCACACTCCTTGAGAAAACAGGTGATGCTAGAAGTACAAGAGCTACCATGAAACAGTATTGTCAGTTAAAACATATATTGTCTAGAACATAGAAAGCAGACACCTTGACTTTAAGGTAGGGCATGCAATTACCCTTTTGGACATTGTCAACAGCCACCACTTTAACCTTGATCTAATGCCTAACCCTAAGTACCTCCACAATACTCCAAGGGGAGGAAGGGAAGCAAGAAAGTATTACAGTCCATCCCCAGTTGCCATTTTACTGATTACAAGAGCAGCACTGGGAAGACTGGGACCTCATTCTTCCAGTAGTTTTTGTATTTCATTTTCTGCAGTTCTAAGGCTTGTTCTCGTTACTTTGGTTATGTCTTTCAGAGAAAAAAATTATCTACTCCAGACCACTGCCGGATATCTCTAGTTCTGCTTTTTGAGTTTGTTTTTTAAATAACAGTCCCTCCCCTCTCTTCCAGAGGGTTTGCCCACCCACTTAAACCCCTGTAGCAGAAGTTGACACCAATACATTGTGTTGGGACACCTTTGTCACGTTGCAGCTGTTTCTGCAATAACTGGGTGAGGGGAGTGATGTTTGCTATTTGTTCAGTCTTTTATTCGCTTGATTCAATACAACTCAGTAGAGAATTTAGTTATCTGCACAACAGTTTCCATAACAGGCAAACATCAGCAGCAGCAGCACAATTTTCATTATCCCTACAAATGACTTTTCTCTGCAGAGAGGTGGTTCTAACAACTCTGGCTGCCTTACCCATCAGTCAATTACACGACACTTGGTTTCCAGTTTGCTCATGGAGCCAGAGAAACTTTGTGTTCGGGACACACTCAGGCAGCTCATTTGGCAACCAGTTTCTTACCGAGAAGCCATGCCTTTCTCAAGTAACATCCTTGTATGGATCAAGTATTCTTGAAATTTGAGTGACTTTGTCTAGCAGCCTGCAGACCCCCTTCACGCTCCAACTTCGATGTATTAAATCTCCAGTGCCTTTGGGCACACCATATATAGCAGTGGGGTGGGGGCACTGCTGGGGGGTGGAATTTAACCCTTTACCTGCATGACTTAAAGGAAAAAGAAGGCTTGGAGGCATGAGGATTCCTTTTGTTCTCTCAAGGTCTTCCTCAAAGGAAGAGATTCTCTCTGCTCCACGCATACATGCACTTACTAAAGCATTACAGGATTCAGTAGTTGACTTCCAGAGGACAAAAAGACACAGCAACAGCAAAACGCTAGAAGCTACCTGATCTTTATCTTACAACCCCCTCAATCACCTGACATGACATTATTCAAGGTTACAGAAGATCAGGAATAGTAACCTTGTCAGGTGACAGGGACCAGTACCAACTAGTTCCCAGCTATTCACAGTCCACACTACCAACCCTCACACGGGAGAGCAGCATCCTCTAGTTCATTGGCGCAACACTAGGTTGGATTACAAAGCTTAAAGGCATCCGTGCTGCAGACAGCTTTCAAGCTTTGCTTACACCAAAGATTTAAAGACGAGGGATTTTTATATTGTACACTTAACTGACAGTATGAATGGCATGAGTACTAAGAACTGCTAAATGAAGAGAAAGGGAGTGTTTTGAAGTTAGCTGACATTTTCCTCTAAATAACAGTTTGTCTTTTGGTAACCAAGATCAGCTGAGCAAAAGGCCGTATAAAATTAAGTCTTCTAGCATATGCCTGCCACTCTGGACAGCAAGTACCTAAGTACACAAACAGAACCCACAGAACCCAAGACAGCACAGGACAAGGGGAAGATACAGCAACAAGCTGGAACACTACTATCTGATAACCCCTCCGAAGTTTGATTTCTGAATCAGAAGTCCCTGCCAGCCTTTTAACCCAGCTGAACACATCATTTAGTAGTTAGGCACATTGACAATACCTTAACTAGGGAAAGGGAATATATACAGTAGATTGTAATTTATAACAACATTGCCTACCCACAAAATGTATGGGATGAGTATGTAATACCAGCAAACAACTAGAAAAAGATAAGGTTTAGTAAACTTGACAAAACACCTTTAAATATTTTGGTTATGCATGCAGGCCAACACTAGAGGGAAAGTGATGCAACGCAAGTTTAGCTATTACCTTTAGCTCACTAGAGGTATCACTAAAGAGGATGCACCCTTCTCCCCGCAGAGCACCGAGATCCAAGGGCAGGCAGTTGCTTCTCAGCAGTCCTGGAAAGCACTGGCACTGGGACCAGCCTTGGTGGCAACTGTGTAAACCGAGTTAGTGAGGACTGAACCTGAGTAACTGACAGGAGAGACAGCTACCGAGGTAGCTACAGAAAGACAGCAGCCTTTGGCTGTATTATTCTGTTCATTTCAGGCATAAGTAAGATTTTTCAGGTTTCTTTGGTTAGTAGAGGCTATTTTCACTACAGTACTGAAGGCATATCTCACCCTCCCCCAGATTTTAAATATTCAACCCTGAAATGCGACTTTCACCCATTGCTAGTGATACAAGTTTCAAGCTTGCCACAGGTTGCCTACCTGCTCCTGGAAGGTAAGCCACCAGTTAACTGGTGGAGTTAGCACCAGTGCAGAGACACAGCACAAAGTAAGCAGAATTAAATGAGAAGTTTCTTATTTAGAGTTTCCAGTTGAAGTCTTGGTCACTTCAAAAAAATTTCACTTACATATATATGCAGGAAGACTGCTGACCAGACATCATCCTATCCTTGCTCACCATCTGAGGTTTTAGAAATGCATGCTATACACTCAAGTGAAACAGAGGACTAGAGCTCTTATTTCTTGCAGCTGAACATGTAACTATGAATTAATTCTTCTGAAGTGTCAGTATTGTATGCATAGCCAAAATACAGCACAGCAGGACAACACAGAACATACATTCACAAGCCTCATCTGTGGGTACCAAGTTTTTTTTTTTTTTTTTTTACTCTTTTCATGCTGAAAAACTAGAGTATGCAAAGCTGTTCAGCATTTCTAATTCATGAATGAGAAGATTATTAGCTACAGATGCCATAGCTGATAATTTTGATATTTGTTTGAAGATTGGTAAAGAAGAGAAAGGGAGAAGTAGCTTAGACTCAGAATTTCAGTTAAGGACTACTGCTGTATTACAACATACATTTTTTTTTTTTCCCCTTTAAGATGGAGGGTTCGGGGGGGAAGAAAGAATAACAAAGCTAGAATTGTCCAAAATCATATTGCACTGTAAAGAAGCTTCTGAACTCAAGTTAGGAGACAGTCAGATAGTATCACTGATTCCTTAATACATCTTTGTTCTATTCCTGTGAATTCCAAAGTTGATTTGGATGCACAAACAACTCATTAGATGAGAGCATGATACCCATCCCATCCCCACAGCCCTTCTACAAGCACAGGAGGGGAAAGTAGAGAGCAGTCAATGGAAGGAGCTGCAGCCAAGTCCATGTACAAAAAAAAAAAAAAACAAACATGTAGAACAAGGACATACTCCTAACATTTCAGAATCAGGGACATCCACTCATTAAAAGAGTTCTTGCATTACCCAAGCAATATTTCCATTCCCATCCAGTATTTCTACACTTTAATTAGAACTTAATATATAACAGGGTAAAAGCATTTCTAAGAATTATGTACTACACATTTATGATCCAAGATTATATTTAATTGCTCTACTGAAAGTGCATTACAGGTGAAGACAAACTCCTCCTGTGAAATCTTATCTGCTGTAACACTAGTCTTGCATTCAGCACATTGTTCATACAGCTTAGTATCTGTGCTCTCAACACATCACAATTCTTTGTCTGATGGAAAGACACCAACAGCTTTGCAGGAAGGAAGGGAGCATGGGAGGAGAACTAGGAAGGCACAGGGTCAAGACAGTATTGAAAGAGGAATGATACCTTCTTAACTTTAAAACAGAGGAACTAGGTAGTTTTGCTCTAAGGAAGCATGGTCTAGCAGGCATGTTTACACACTCTGAAGATTTAGCTGAAAGGATACTCCTACACATTGTAGGAGATTTGTTTGCTAAACTGATTCAGCCAGACTGTCTCTCCAAGTTACAAGATACTGAAACCATGATGTCTCCACATGTAAAACTGAAGTTACAGAAAGAATATTTTTTCAGCATACGGTAGACTAGTTTCATACCTTTCCATATGCACATATCCAGCCACATTTTCTAGAGAAAGTTATTGTAACCTCAGAAGTCTGTATGCGAGCTTCTACTGTACTGATACTGGTGGTTTCTGAGAAGTTTTCCAAGTAAAAACAGTCCTTGAAAGTCCCTCAAACAGACAAGGCATTTACATTTCTTCTGGTTTACTCACTGGAAACTATCTGAAGTCATGCTTAATTAGGCCAGGAGTGTAACAATATCAGATTATCACCCAGAAAAGCTTCACTGTATTTTCCCTAAATGTTGAGGGTATTTGAATGTCAGTTGTACCAAAGTAGGGAAGAAGGGGGATTTTTATTCTGTCCAGTAAGGTATTGCAAGTCCTGTTGCATACCCAGTAAAGTTAGCATTCTGTAACAAAAGTTAAAGAAAATACCTTTTCATACAGGGAAGAGCCAGGAGTTAAACACTTGCTGAGGGAAAGTGCAGCTGGAAGGAAAGCAAGGCAATTTAAGAGGTGACCTGCTTTGCGCTAGGTATCTGAACATTGTGTGGAAGTAAAAAAAAAAAAAAAATCACTAAGTTCATGTCAAATTAGAGATTTTAAAGTCCTCCATCATCCAGAAGATACTAAGTCCCCATTATATAGACAATGTATGAACTAAGTAACTCAGTTTTTTGCTTTCTTCATCAGGAAAAAAATTAAACAGGAAAACAAGTATCAGAAATTGAATCCAAACTCTCGTCTCTAGATTGGACACTTGCACACATAGGCCATTTAAATAGAAAAGACACAGCAAATATAATAAATGAAGGGTACAACAGTATACAAAAAAGTCTGTGCACAATTTCCTTTATATACTGGAAGTATATTCCTCTAGACCATGTAGAAGTTTTCCTATCAAGCTAAAGCCGTAGCAGCCATAACAGCTGCACTGCTATAAACCATTGCATATTAAAACTGGTGCCTCCAGGATGTACTCCTAAAAGTTTTAATTATTAGGAGGTAAAAATCCTAACAATTAGAAAAAGTGAACAGGAAGACCCTGCATCACATTTGTGTCACATACTGCAGTTTCATATGAAAAGCCTTTGAGTGAGAAAGAAGTGTGTGTAGGGGGGGACAGGCTTATTCCCTTTATGTCAGCCAAATGTTTTGGTGAGACATTAGGGTGGACAGCATGAAGAGTGCCAGAGTAAAGCTCAGTGTTTGGCAGCAATGGCAAACCACTACAAGAAGGGACTGTATCTAACCTATCCTTCCTTCCCAGAAACTCTTCCTCCTTTTCCCTTGTAAAAGTTCAGTTTTAGCCAGGTTCTTCTGCAACTCAAATTTACACTAATGCTAGAGAAGGAGGAAAAAGGGAAAGTTCTCTACCACATTACTCAGTTAAACTGACTCATGGAATCATCTGCTGAGTGCATACAACCAAGCCCAGTGGGAGGAAGAGATGCCCTTCTTTGAGCAGCCATGAGATGTCAAGACAGCTTGCTCCTGTTGTGGAACCAGAGCTTTACACTAATTAGAGCAGCTTAGGTATAAATTCAATCAGCAATTTTAGCCAAGGTACCAGACTAGTACCTTTCAGCCGAGATGGCAATTGCGTTTGAATTCCTTCCCCTAGCCATACACAAGCTTTCAAACGTTTCTTTTACAATCTACAAGACAATAAATGCAATTTTTTTGTAGTCTAAAGAGACAAATTAGGAACATAAGCAACTCTAGAATTCAAAATAGCTATCCAATTTCAGCCAGTCTTGCTCAAGTGCAGATATCCCCCATGAATCCACTTCAACTCACTGATCAGATATGAAACTACTAGTGAGTTTGTGAATTAATCTGATCATTAAAGAACCTGGCCAAAGCCATAACTGATGCAAGCAAAAGGAAGGAACAGCATGGCTAAGGAAAAGGGGAAAAAATTTTGAAAGCCTTTCTTGCAGTGGGGGTAAGCCATGGTGCTACAGTGTTTTGCCTTGTGGTCTCTGAACCACTTCCGAGATGGAATCTGTAAAGCAATACGAGAACTATGGGGTCACAGACCATTAAGTTGGCTGAATCTGGACACTGCGCTTTCCCTAGAAAGCATTAGAAGTCTGCTATTGAAGTGTTTTCACCAACCACCACTGTTATCACCGAGTGATACTAACTAAACCATGTAGCAGCTGAGTCTTGGCATAAAGGAAACTCCACATCATTTAACTTCAGACTTGTGTTTTCCCATACTTTGCAACAGTGAAGTCATTTGAATCCAGGTAGTTTTACCTAAAGCCAAATATCCTACAGCAATTCCAACATTCTCTAAGCATCTAGTTTGGCTTGCAGTCTTATTGACAGTTCTATGAAAAGAAAAACAGAGGTGATCTTTCAGTCCGAGATACGAGACGATCAGGCACACTGACATACCAGGCAGCAACGATACAACAAACATGGTCACATGTATTGCAACCCTGAAGCTTTCTTCCAAGTATTGCTACCTTTGTAGAAGCTACCTTTGTAGATTGCTTTGAAACATCTGACTGAAGTTAAGTCTGTCCAGATAGCATTTTATACCAGGCAGTGAGGTTCCAAATATCAAGCAACTGGGCCAGGTATCAGCAGGGAGGGAAGGTATGGGAACTAGACAGAACTTCCCAGGAGGGGGGGAACGACCAGAGAAAACTAGAACCAAAAAGGTGACAAGTGACATACTGATGCTGGAAGGACAGAAGAATATCATTTTCTGAGAGGAGGAAGATAAGGGAGCCAGCTGCTTTTGCCCAGAGAAACTGCAGGAATAGGATCAACTCTTTGTAACTTATCTCAAATAGGATGAGGAGGATATATCCCAGGGAAGCAGAGCTCCACATCCGAGAACTACTGTTCTAGCAGCTTACAGATTAGATTGCCTGTGCCTAAACTTACCTGCAGGACGCTTCTCTGTGAGGGAATAGCCTGCTCTGTCACCAGCTTTTTCTACTTGCATACTGAGTAGAACCACAGTTTATAACTATGGAGACTAACGTTTCAAGCTACCATTCCAGCCTTGCATTTTAGGTTTGCTTTTACTTTGTTGGCTGTCTAATAGTGCGTTTAGTGTATCACTTAAGTACTCTCTTGGAAGGCTGCCTTTCTATTTATCATACCTTTTATGAGGCTGTAAATAGCATTCTTTGAATTAAACAAGCAATAACCCTCACTGTTTTGCAGCCACCCTCTCTGAGATTGTACATCTTGTCCCACTTTTTTTTTTTTAAACAAAAGTGAGAAAGATTTACAGTATAAACTGTTCTCAAGAGTCATAGTCCCTCCCAAATGTTTCCCCTTGAGTTATTAATAAATACTTGCAAATACTAATCAGGCACACCCACATTAAGGAACCACCAAAGCTCACCAATCAAGAACAGCAGTAGATCATTAATTTGCAGAATAAAAGCTTTTCTCAACAGGGGCTGAAGGCTTGAAAATGCTCACTTATTTTAAAACAATTTCTTGGTCTACAGGACACAAGGACACCCAAGACCGATCTTGAAACATGTGCCCTTTTCCAAGCACACTTTTGAAAATAAAGCTGGCTACATAGAAGTAAATCAACAAGCATTTTTAAGAGTCATTTCTAGTGAAGCTGTATAGTTTAAGCCAGCCTAGAATGTCTTGCCTTTGGTGTTTAAGCTTTTAAGAAGTCTACAAAATACCTTGGAGCTCCTGCCTCAACTACTCTTTTGTGTAGGGTGCTAGGGAATACTTAACATCTACTTTAGGAGCTGGATACTCCTATGATACAGCCACAGCCATCATGTCACTTCGCACACTCCCAACACCTAGTTTTATGGTGCTGCAAACACAAGAACTAGAAGCTTTTTAGCCCATATCACAAGCCCAAGGTTTAGTCCAAAATGAAGGTAGAAGCACAACTTTTTTAGCATATTAAGAACAACGCTATATCCTTTCATTCCAGCATTCGCTGTTACATATAGCTCTTTAAGAAGTCCACAAGCAGAAAGATAGGCAGAGGCAGACAGACGGATACCACAAAAGGCTGTAAGCAGCCCAATGGCCAGTAAGATTTGTTTTTTAAAACAAAACCCTTCCTTGCCCCTCAAGCATGCCCCCCCCTCAAATGCTATTTTAAGGTTTCTCCCTTTCTCCACTAAACTCCTACTTTCTCTCCTTGGTCATTAGGAACTTTAAGAAATAAGTAAGGGTCTTCCAGAGCTTTCTAGAAAGTTCGAGGTACAGGAGCACCAGAGGAGTTAGGAAGTGTCCTTGCAAACTGAAAGCAGAGGCATCACCACATCTCACTACATTAAATGCTTTCACGTATTTATTAAACAAGCGTCCCACAGAAAATTCTTATACTATCCTGCCTTCTGACAGGCTTTTCCTCAGAAGCACTTTGTTGTGCTGTCCGATTCCATACTTGGAGGAAACTACTTTTAGCGCTGAAGTTACTGGAAAATTCTAGCAAAATTCCCTGGTTTGACCCCAGAACAGAAGGGGGGGCAGCAAACTGCCATTTTCCACTTTCAGAAGAAAACCAAGTTTCCAATTATCACAGCAAGAAACCACATCCCAGTGAAACTTAACACACTTCCAGCACATTTTGAAGAATCCCCAGCCTCTTTTAGATCTGCGAAACAAGTACTTAAAATCATTTGGAGGAAAGCTTTCAAGCAGAGCATTTGGAACGAAGACCACGTAAAGCAAGTTCCCGTTTTTATACCCGTAAAGCTCTCATTTGAACCAACAGGAGGAGATGTACCTGGTATAGAAAGGGATGAACACCTTTGCTAACTCTGAGTCAAAAAAAAGTATTTTGCTCCTTACACAGTTCCTTTCTTTCCTGTTTATCTGTTTTCCTTTTCGGAAGGGTTGTACGCCCAGCACCACACAAAGCACACCTCACCACGCGACCCGACTTCACACCGGCGGCTCGGGGACCCCCGCACCGCAAGGCGCCACAGCCATTTTCCCCTCGCCTCGCTCCTCCTCAGCGCCCGCCCAACGAGCGCCCGGGAGAGCCGACGCCCGCGGCAGCCAGGTGCCCGCACCAGAACGGCCGCGGCAGCCCCGCCGAACGCCGCGGGGCCGGGCACGACGCGCTCACCTCCTCCTCCTCCTCCCGGGGACGGGACACGCCGCGCGCCTCCCCCGGCCCGTTAGCGGCTCCCGCGGCGGCCGTTAGCGGCC
>VXAA01002805.1:14411-48966 GCA_013399115.1 Anseranas semipalmata | reverse complement strand
TTTATTTTTATTTTTATTTTTATTTTTATTTTTTTTATTATTATTATTTCGGTTGGGGATGCGAGCCGGGTAAAATCGAGGCTTTTCGGCCGTTCGGCGAAAGCATCGGGGCGTTGATGCCGCTTCAAACCCCAAATCGCTCCGTGAATCGTTCCCGTACGCCGAGCCCGGGGGCGACCTCCGGCTCGTTCCTGCGCCGCTGCTAGCCGGGGACGGGCGGTTCCTCTCCCCAAACCGGCGCGCCGGAGTTAGCAAAAATTACCGTCGATCCCCTCGTAACTGCCGCGAAATCCGACTTCGGTAGCGAGGCGAAGATTGGGGTGAAACGCCCCGAAAAGCGGGAACTGCCGAAGGTGGGGTTTCGGCGGCACGGCTGGGCGGCCACCGCCGTGTTCCGCGGCTTGCGCCAGGCAGCCGGGTGCGGGGCATCGCCGCCGCGCCCTGCTCCAGGAGGAGCTGGGAAACGTGCAGCCGGCCGAGGGGCCGGAGAGCAACATGCTGGGAACGGGAAAGGATGCGAACAGAGCTGCGAAAGCATGGGGGAAAAAAGGCAAAATGAACTCAAAGTAAATGCGCGTTAAGTAATGATGATAAATAAGAAAAAAAAATACCAAAAGGGAAAACAGGCCATTAAAATATACTGAACGATGTTCCTCCTCTGTTTAGGCCTTAGACATACAAAAAACTAGGCGCTTACTGAAACTGTCTACTTAAAAATAAAAACATCTTTTGTCCTTTGCTGACAGGTACTGAACGCAGCAAGGAGCCGTGCCTGCGAGCATCTCCAAAAGCTCTTCAGAGAACCGAGCAGCTCAAGAGCACAACGTCCTTATGCCGCAACACGCACTGGGAATCGCTGAAGAAGTGCACGGGGCAACTCCCGTGCATTAAGTTATAAACAAGCATGAATATTTATCATGCCCCTCAGTAGTGTATGCAGCTGGGAACTTGCGTTATTTATCCGTAAAGGATTCGGCTCGGGGGCTCTGTTCTTTGTATTGCATGTCCATATGTTCACATTGGAGCGTGCAGGTGAAACCCACCACAGCTTTGACTAGCAGAGGTTAAAAAATCATTGAGCCTTGACTCAGCTCTGTTTATTTGTACTGTGGTTGACGCAGAGGATTATGATGCTGTGGAGCTTGTCCTTTTCCAGATGAAGCCGGTTAGTTGTGGAGAGCAGTAACTCCCCGAACAACAAACGCCCAGTCGGTCTGTTTGGGTTTCCCAGCTAACGCTTTCCGCTAGCCCCCTCAGTTGAAACCCTCGTCTTTTGCGTTCAGAAATATTTTAATTGAGCAGAAATTCCCAGATGCATGTCTCCAGGCATATCTGACACCCCTGCCTTCCTCAGTGACAGCTGTTTGCTTTTCAGCTAGCCGGCTGAAGGGGGAAATTCTGCGCCTCCATGCTTCAAATGGCTCTTGCGGGTTCACGAGGCTACCTGCCTGTGGAAGGTCCTTTTTGCTGACAGGATCCACTGTGCTTGTGCCAAAGCTCCTGCACCTCGTGTACAGCTTACACCCTCCCTGAGCTTGTAAAAGTCTATAAGCAATTCCCTGTCCCTGAACAGTGCGTCCTTATTCCCCGACTGTCATCCCCGTGTTTGAGCACCTCTGTCTTTCTAAATCTAAGTTCCTCTTTTCTTCTCCCTCCACGATCCCTGAAGGAACGCAGCATTTTGAGGCTTCTGTCGATTATGGATGGCTTTCTGTTTTTGTTGTGAAAAACACTGAAATGAAGCTAAAGGGAATACACCAATCTCACGCTCAGTTCTGAACATCAGCTGCTGGAGCCTCGTGCGCTCAGCAACACAGCAGACAGCGCTGAGCATTTTTCTGCTTAGTGCATTGACTCGATGTTTTTCGATCCAATTAACTTCTTCTGCTATAAAAAACCCTCGGCTCTCCTCAGACAGAGCAAGGCCTCAATATATTTCATTTGTTTTCTAAGCCGATGAACACGCGGGTGAGTAACAACGAGAGGGTGATAGGTGAAGTACGGGAGTCCTCTGGTTCCTCGGTAGACAGCAGGATGAGAACTTATTTTTATGATTTTTCCCTGGGAAGCTCATGCTTCACATCTACCCTTTTTGTTTCTTAAAAACAAAAGAACAATAGCTATCCCGGTTAGCAGGGCTATTGTCCCTCTGTGCCAAATAAATGAAATCTCACTGCTTACGTGAGTGTCTGAGGCATTTCTCGACATTCTGCTCATTCTCCTTTGTGTCACTCTGCTGAGGTTTCTCGCATTTATTCCCTTCTCTCCTGTATTTTTCACGCCCGTTTCTCCCATCTTTCTTTTGTCCCCCATTCATACGCTGTTGCCAGTCTGAATTTGAAATGGCGTAGCTTGTTCTCAGGGCAAGCCCATCACTTAGACTGTGTTGAAATCACAACTGTGCTATGATCACGTCGGAACTGTGTTAAGATATTAAATGTTAAAACGTTCTGACAATGTGAAAATCTGGGCACAACCTGTCAGATCTTCAGAGACACCTACCTAGCCTCAAAATAGCTCTGAGGATTTGGGCCAACTTCCGCCTAATTGGAAAATCTCTATTTGGCAACATTTACCTGCCTTTGACTAACTGCCCAGCCGCTGCAGCTGACCTGTGCATTAAAAATATATTCCCCCCCTCTTTTATTTCAGAGGAAAATAGGACATTGGGGTGGAAGACTGCACCTGAATCATCCCCTAGCATCTGCTTCGAATGTCGGGATGTGCTTTCCACTATCCGTACTTGGAAACTTCGCTTGCTTGAAGGAAAGCATCTGCTTTCTGCCAGCAGCACGACAGGACAAACAGAACAGTGTTCCTGCCAAAAGCAATACAGCTGGAAAAGCCAGGGGTCTGAAGGTTAAAAGCTTTGTTAAATAGAACCAGGTACAGTAATTGTGGGTTTGGGGATATTTTACTGTAATTTTAGAGGCAAACATTCACATAAGGAGCTCTCCCCTATACCACCTGTGTGAAACGGTCCAGCAGCCAGACAGTTTTTGCCCCGCTGTGTTGAGCGCTATGGCAGCGTGCAAGCCCAAAGCTCGGTGTGGTGTGTGAACAGAAGAGGCTGAGTGGCTGATACAAGTCCCTGAACATGCACATGTAATAATAAACATACAGTACCAAACTTCTCTGTCATTGTGGATGTTTTGCGCCTGAGGACCTGGAAAGCAGTTCCATCTCCAGTCTTGCTATACCAAAGGAGTCCACAGACATAAAAAGCCAAGCAGTAGTTCATCGCTTCAAGTGTTGCATAGCATTTTCTAGGGATTATAAAAGCCTAAAACTCTCCCTGTCCTGGTGCACCCGAGAATCCCCTTCCTTCTTCACTTGTTAACAGTGACGAAGAAGCAAGACACGCAGCGCTGCATCCTCCTTGGATCTTTGCCTCCCGCGCTCAAGAACTCAACTAGTAAATCGGTGTGTGAAGGGATCACTTCCAACAGATCTACCTGCAGTAAGGGCTTCAGCAAGACTTTGATGCTGCCTTCTTCTTGGGGGATTTCACATTTGTCAAATAGTCCCAAATAAGTGAAAAAGGAAGGTTTTGCTGTTGTTCTTTAGCTCATTGTTAGTGACTTATTCATTACACTCAGAGGAATATCCATCTTTTTTTTTGGCTTTCACCATGACTGTACTCCATGGACAACTGTGCCGCTTAAGTCCAGCCACTTTAGCGCTGATTTGTGCTTTTTTTTCCCCCCCATTCCTCGTTTTTCCTCTTGCAAGCACAAACTTCTAAATTTGCCTCAGATTCCAAATTTGCCATGCCTGCTCTTGCACACTGACTCTCACTCAACCATATATCTGTCATTGGATCCATTAGTAAGTACAGTAGTAAGTTCAACTTTCTGCATGTGTTGCTGAGCTTCCTGTATGGTATGCTGGGTCTTGAGCAGGGTGGAGGGTTGGGGAGTAAAGAAGCAGTAAGTGTTGTCCCCACGGTATAAATCACTGGGAACTGGCTTGCACAGCATATTAATTCAAGCTCTTGATGCCCCCTCCTCCACCCATCCATCTCCCCTACAGCAGGGTCACCTTGAGTTTAAGGATGTGCTTGTTGGGTTGTGGTAGGATCCAGAGGGGAACAGAGAGCCTCCCCTGTGCACATGTGCAAGTGAAATCTCTAGATCTTGTTAGTGTGTATGCAACATTGCATCTCTGCACCCTTCAAGGGCTGGCTTTGGGAAGCAGGGCTCTTGCGGTCGAACAGCTGACAACATTTTAACCCCAGAGACACAACCAGGTTAAGGGATTGATGCCCTTCTCTCCATTCCCAAGAGAAGTAAGCCCCTCCTGTCGTGCCTTACAGCACAGAGCTGATGCAAAGGTGTCATTTTGGGATGTGCTAAAGTAAGTTTTTTTCGCTTACATCGATAGTCTCCCACAGAGAGAGAGATGCTTAAGCCTCGCTCTAGTTCTCCTGCTACTTGGGATGCACCTGAGAGCAATTTTTGTTCTGTGCATTCTGATTCCTTCTTTCTTCCTTTCAGAAATTCTGGCTGAAAATCATGCATTTCTAACCACTGAGTGGGATTTACATTACAAGGACTTTTAGCACCTTTTTCTCCCAATAACTGCATCTCAAAAACTAGTTTCCTCTTCCAGACCTCTCAAACCTCTCTATTCACCACCTGTTCAATCAGATCCCTTGTTACACTAAGTCCCTGTGTTGGCTTCAATCTCTGATGCTCACAGCGCAACTATTGCCCTCCAGGATGGGCTCAAGGCCAGAAGATGAAAATGTCTGTTCTTCTCACCCTAACCCTGCCCTAATCCTGTCATGGCTTTCAAAGATGATGCTTGCCATTGAGAATGGTCTAAACCCAGGTTTGGGTGCACAAGGAAGTGACTGGATGTTGGGCTATACAAAACACACACAAAAACTGATGCTGGAGTGGTATTAAAAAAGGCTCTTGAACTCACCTTCAAAGAAACGCCCCATCAGATCCCTTTTCCCTTCAGGAAAAGCTTGGCAGAATAGACACGTCTCATAAACATGCTCTGCAGGTCAAGAAACGCAAGCTCTGCGCAGCTGGAGGTGGAAAGCAGGTGCCAACATTATGGGCTAATAATTGCAAACGTTTCGTTAGTAGCCTCCTGTTTCATGACACTGCTGCTGCCCTGATGCCTCGCTCAGCGTTTATCCTCTCCGCACACTTAACTGGGCTGTGACTCCCGAGTCAGCCCTGCCTTCACCCTGCTTCATGTCCCCAGGACCCTTTCGCTCGGCCGGGGGAGCGCTTGTGACTGCAAGAGCTGGGGTACGCGACCGCTTGGGGGAGAGCAGCTCGTCAGCTGCTAACGCTTCCATGCAGCTGTGTAAACTCAGGGAGCGGGCAGCTGTTCCCTCCGGATCCGGCTGCGGGAGCTGGGAAGCCTGGCACCTCGGCTCTTCACTACCGGCCCCCAGATCAGCCCCCAGCACACCACAGCACTGCTGCAGGTCAGGATGCGGCCCTTGCACAGCCTGTTAGGAGGGATGCTCCCGTCTTCAGTCTCTCCAGCTGTCTGCGAAGAGACATCACCTACGTCTTCAGGCCAGCTGCGGTCAAGCGCCGCCCGTCCCCTGACGCCTCCTCCTCATTCCCTGGGCACCGCTTCTCCCGCAGGGCCACGCGGTGCAATTCCAGGGACGTGGGCGAACCGCGACCCTCAGAAAGCGGCACGCACCCTCAGGTGACTTTGTGTCGCGTGTGAGCGTGTGTGGCACCAATCCTGACCCGTGTTCAGGTGCTGCTCTCTACCACAGCGGCTCTGACCAAGGCAGGTCTGTTCCAGAGGTGTGAATTGGATGCTGAGAGGGAAAAACGGAGGCATTTTTGCAGTGTCCTTAGCAGGAAACTAGTCTTTGAGCTAATCCAAGTGTTTAGGGTTTTATATGTTGAAAACAACACTGGTCAGCGACAGTACATGCAATGGTAATACACTCCTTTACGAGAGGGAATGGGCAAGCAAGCAGCCCTGCAGGGTGATAATCGAAGTTTCTGGTTCACTCGAGTATCGTAATTGGCTACAATTGCATTTCCCGTAGGGAAAACCATAAGATGGGCTTTTTCAGAGGAAGCTTTTGCTACCTCGCATCATGCGGTTCCCCCAGACTCAGGTTACAGGGTGAGGTTGGCGTGTACCCGCGGGATGTGCCAGAGGTTGGGGTCTCGGGCGCTGGCTCCTGGGGGAAGGCTCCGAGACCCGTGGGGAGGCCACTCCCCTCCTCGCTGCTCCATGGGGCAACCAAGGATGGAGAAGCTCTTGCTCGGGCAGCTCTCCCCGGCCATGGGAAGCGCTGGGGCTGCCTCTTCTCCTACCTGGGATCCTGACGGCACTCCTATGGTCCTTCGTAAATGCCTCTCTCGCATGCCGATGGCGACACATGCAGCTGAATCCCTTTTTGCTATGAGCCTCCTCCCCGAAAACGCGCCCTGAGGAGCCTCACGTTTCTTGCAGGCTCTCCGGTGTCCCTTCGCAGCACGCCTCACGCCTGTGCACAGAAGGGCACGGTGGTGTAAATCCTTCCCAGTATACCTCTGCCACGGGAGCTATAAATAGGCCGGGGATAAGACAAAGGGAAGCTTTCTTCAAACAGAGGATGCCACAGAAACTGTTTGCAAGAGCGGGAACTTTAAAGGGAAGGCAGCGACTCGGGGAAATTTTAAAACCATTGAGCCAGAACGCCAGGATTTGGCTGGTGCTGTAGGTCTCAAACGGGAACTCCGTAACTCTGAGTACCTTTTTCCTTTTTTGCTTTGCTAAAGCAGGGTGTTGTCTCTCCTTTCAAATAAAACCCACACACGTTAGGATGATGGATGGCTGCTGGGAAGAGAAGTTTGTATATCTTCTGCTTGCTAGCCACGGAGCGCCGGCGTGGTGTTGAGCCTGACAGCCCCTTTTGTGAGCCACTGCCTCGCCGTACAGATGCTCATTTGTTTAAATAAAAGCAGCTAAGGGGCTTGTGTGGTCTCTGCAGTGCAGACCCTACCCTTCCTCAGCATTTCAGAGCTACCAGCCTCTGGATGCTACTGCAAGGCGGAGAAGTAAAAATAAGGAAGGAGGGAGCGAGCCTCAGGAAGCCAAATCAAATGGCGGTAGCAGCATCTCAGGAAGCTCTCCCAAGATGGTGGGGTGCAGGGCAGGTGAAGAAGATCAGAAGCGTAGGAAATCAGGGAAACAGATGTGGCCGTGCCAGGCTTAGGGGAGGGAGCTCCTGAGGTGCGGGGACGGCATTCCCATGCGTTCCCATCTGGCGGTGAAGGAAATTATGTAAAGTGGAGGGGCAAGGGGCCCCCTTTCTTTTTTTCTTCCAATTCTTTTCTCCCCTCACTTCCCATGATGCAATGAAACATCCATTGCTGACATCATCATGTATGCACGCTGAATGCAGCCATTGTGTCTCGGCTGCGGTGCTGTACTATATATAGATTAGTTGCCAATCTCTGCTATGTATCAGCAGGGAAGACACCCAAGGAATTAAGCGAGCGGTTGCACTGTAGGACTCCTGGCTTTTGTCCCGTGGCCTTGAGACACGATGGACTACACAGTGGAACTAGAAATAATCAAAGATAAGTGATTTGGAGACTGCGCCAGGAAACTTCTGAAAGATTGATTTGCAGCAGCTATTCTGCGGTGGTAAGAAAGCAGCCTTCTAGGTTGTGGTGCATGAAGCAGAAAGACAGTTTGACCCGCACATGTTGCTAGCTTATTTTAGGTAAAGGTAGATGGTTAGTCAGTAATCTCCCCCAGCCAGTCGCTATGCCGGGCACCTTTATGCAGTTGCAGATCCTGTTTCCTCAGCTCCAGGTAGAAGGAGAAAAAACAGCTGCCTGGGAATTGTGTTTTCGTCCATCTGGGCACTTGAGGGGACACAGAGCAGCCAGTGGGGTGTTCGTCCGGGGAGGACCACTGCTACATCTGCAGCCAACACGTACCAGGGAACCTCTTGTGCGCTGAGCCTCTTCTAGCGACCTTGCCAGCACTGGGTCAGGGAAATTTGGTCCTGTGCCTTTCCAAAGGTGGGATTTTCTTTTGCCAGGAGACGGCTCTGCAAAGCCCCTTCTCCCTCCCACCCAGCCCTTTGGCAGGAGGTGACAGGAGGTGGCCGAGCCAAATCTAACAGCTCAGCACTTCAGAAAGGGGCACGTCCTGCTCCTTCCCTCTAGCTCCTGCTCCTTGCTGCTCGTCGCGGACACCCCGGGCAGCTGACAGCAGGGGCTGACGAGCGCTGGAGCAGGGGAGGTGGTGGGACCAGGGTGCTGGGCCCGCAGGAGAGGGCCGGTGTCCTGGAGGTAAGCAGCCCCTTCCTCTCCAGTGGTGAGCTGTTAGGTCGACTCACACAATGCGAAGGTGTAAATTGACCCTGAAAGGAAAGCTTTGATGTTAGGGGTTTTTATTTCTTCTTTCTTGTTGACTTCACTCCAGGCCAAATTCCAGCTGAACTCTGGCCACTAGCAGCTTTCTCCGTCATTTCATGAAGTCCCATTCCAAGGCGATGAGACCAAGTGTTGTCTCAGCCCTAGGCACTCACCTTCCTGCCCTCCTGCCACCCGTGGGCCAGTCACAGCTTCTCCGTTCCCCAGAGGCGTTCAGCTCTTCACTCGGTAAGTGGCACTTTTTCTTGCTCTGGCTGCTGCTAGGCATTTAAGAATAAGCCAGGTAAAAATGTTTGTTTCTTGTAGTCCCTGAAGAGTGGCTGTTACATCGGTAGCAGACAGTGGAAAAGCTATGAGGGCAGTTTTGTAAATCTCCACGATGGAGGTTCCCCAGCCTCCCTGGCCGCTGCTGCCACACCTGACTTCCCTCTACCAACAAAGAATTTTTCCTTACGTCCAGGTATGATTTCCCTTCCTGAAACTTGTGACTGCTGCCTCTCGTCCTTCAGTCTACTCAAGCGATGTAAACCCAGTTCCTTTACCAGTCCAGTGTGAAGAAAACTTCACACATCATGCTCTAGTCCTCTAACCACCTCAGCGACTCCTTGCTCCAGTATGGCCATATCTATTTTGTACTGGGAGCCCCAAACTGGACATGGTACCCCACTTGCAGTCTCACTAATGCTGAAAACAGAGAAAGGATCCCTTCCCTTGACCTGCTGGCCACACACCTGCCGATCAGCCAAGTATGGGGTTAGCTCTCATCCCTGCAGGAGCATGCTGCTGGCTCATGTCCAAGCTGTTCCTCACTGGGAACCCCAGGTCCTTTTGTGCAGAGCTGCTGCCCAGGTAGCAGGTCTCCACTGTTGCAGGGACCTCTTCCAGGAAAGGTGCAGGACTGTGTTCATCCTTGTTGAATTCCATGAGGTCCCTGTTGGCCCATTTCTCCAGTCTGTCCAGGTCCCTCAGAAGAGCAGCCCTGCCCTCCAGGGAAATCACCTCCTCCCAGTTTGATATTGTCTGTGAACTTGCTGAGGACTTGTTACCTGCCCTTGTGCAGGTTGTTGGTGATGGTGGTATAAAGTAGTTCTGGCCCCACTGCTCATAACTGGCTGCCTGATGGGCTCTGAACTATTGACAACTCCCTCTGGAGCCCGAGCATCCAGCCAGTTTTTCATTCACCTTGTAGTCTATCCACGCAGCCCATACCACCTTGGTTTGGCTACCTGGAAGCTATGGGAGACCATGGTGAAAGCCTTGCTAAAGCTGAGGAAAGCTACGTTCACTGCCTCTTCTCCCATGCGGATGGGTCACTTATTCTGTCACGAGGGCAGGCAGGCTGGTCCCTCACACTTTGCTCTTGGAGAACCCACGCTGGCTGTCCCTAGTCACTCTCCTGTCCTCCATGACATGGAAACAGAGCCCCTCAGGACTTGCTTCATGATTTTCCTGGGCACTGGGGTGAGGCTGACCAGCTGCTCCTTCCCCACCTTCTCCTTTCTGCCTTTCTTTTGAAGGCAAGCATCTTTCTCCAGGCATCAGGGACCTTTCCTGGTTGCCATGGCTTCCCAGAGATGAGGGAGTGCCCTCACAACAACAATGACCAACTTCCCCAGCACCCTCAGGTCCATGCCATCTGGTCCCAGGGACTTGTGTGCGTCCAGCTTACTTCTGTGGTCCTTAGCTTGACCACCCTGTAGTGCAGGGAGTGCTTCTCTCCCCCAGCCTGCGGCACTGAGCTCAGACCTTGCCAGCAAAAGTGAGGCACAGAAGGTGCTGCATGAATTTTTTCCAAGTCCGTTGTCAGATGGCATCTAGGTAGGAGGCTGTGTGCCAGGGCACATCACAACTTGGTGGGGTTGGTGCTTGCCCCGTATGAAAGCCAGAAAAGTAGATGTCATTTAAATTCAGAGCAACTCACTGCAATTTTTGCCTGACCAGGTGAACTCTGCCTTTCACTTAGATGGTAGCTAAAGCTGCTGCTGTGGAGTAAAATCATCTCAGTTTATATGGGCTGAAGACGTTCATGATGCGAGCTGGTACGGCACCAGGTGATTCAGGGGCACAGCAGAGTGGTCCCCAGCTTAACTCCAAGCTACTCAGCATATTTCTAAGTCTGCATTTGGGAGAGATGAATGCCTTTCACCAGCAGTGGTGTGTGTGCATGGATATTGCGTTTTCCATCATGGCCAGGTGTGCTTTGCGCATGTCCGAGCAGAGCAAAGAAATGGTATCATGTTTTACGTCTCACCAACCAAATCCGAGCAAGGCTGATGCTAAGGGCAGACCTCAAGTCAGGCATCGCTCAGCAGATCAAACACAAGCCCGGCTGAAGGTGGCTGGTGTACACAGCAGCCTCCAAGCAAAATAAAAGGAGCAAGTGATGGTCCCCTCTGCAGCAGGAGCCACCACTCACGGCATTGCAGCTAGCACGGCACTGCCTGAAAAACGGCAACCCCGCAAAGTTCCCAATAGTGCTTACAGGGAACAACACAGGATGGTGGCAGTTAATGACTGCAGTTAAAACTGCAGAACTTTGCAGGGAACTCTCTACAACCAATCCACCGTGTCACAGTCTATTCTTCAAACAAACACTTGAGAAAATCACCAATGATTTAGAGATGTTCCTCAAGCGGAAGAAAAAGACATATTATCCTACACCACTGTACAGTTAGTAGCCTGATGTGTTTCAGTTTCTGCTTGTTAGTGCTTCCAATTGCACATATAGTACAGAGTGAGAGACACAGATTTGGATATGAGAATCTGGTCTAGTTTAAGCTCTTTGGATGTGGCCACCTTCACCACTGAAAACAAAAGCAGCATCAGAGCAGACGGAGAGCACCGTGGTATTTCTGGAGGCACCAGGAAATGCTTTGTATTTCCTGGATGCAAATAGTATTTCTGCTCAGTCATAGCAATACTGGAACCAACCTTCTTTCTTTCATTGTCTTTTTTAAATGCCAGATATGACAAATCTAAATTCATTTTGTATTTTGTCTTGACACTACTTGACACAGCACCCTGAAAGCTTCCACCTAACTGGGGAGGTACGTTTTGTTCTTAAGATGGAAATGTTTTAAACTTCCTGGAATGTTAAGCACCTCCCAAAGATACTTTGAATATTGGCCAAAGGCCTGGCCAGGGGATGACTGACTACATGACTCTCAAAACAAAACTCACAGAGCACCAAGAGCCCCTCAGAACCTGTGCAACTCAGTAAAATTAAAACTCCCAAGCCTGGCAGCAGTAGCTGAGAGTCCTGGCAGCTCCTGCCCTGTCCTGACTGCCCTTGGGCATCTTGCCACGGTGGCCCTGGCATGGAGCTGCTCTGAACTGAATTCACATATTTGTCTTTTATGATGAAGTTTTGTTGGACATCTATCCTCTCACTGTGCAGGCCCAAACTGCAGGAGAAAACCAAGTAAAAGTGGTAGTTCCGTGGCTAAACAGAAAAGCACTACCTTTTGGCAAAGCCCGAAGTGCTGATTCTCCCCTGACATGGTAGACTGAGGGTGTCTCAAGAAAAGGTAAATAATTATCTGATCCCAGCAACAGTGATCTGCAAGGCTATGAAGC
The DNA here is from genome assembly GCA_013399115.1 of Anseranas semipalmata. Lineage (NCBI taxonomy): Eukaryota > Metazoa > Chordata > Aves > Anseriformes > Anseranatidae > Anseranas > Anseranas semipalmata. Next base: position 37,021 of record VXAA01002805.1, on the reverse strand, counting down.
CATCTCTGCCTTACAGGTTTCTGATAAAGCACATTGTGTAATACCTCTGGCTTTCAGGTATAGGAACCGTGGCTGGCCCATGAGGCTGAATGCATATCTTATCCACCTTGAGGCCAAAATAGCCTGACCTTTAGATGATCTTCGGAAGATGATGAATAATGTATTGCATCTCCCAGAAGGCTGGTTTCTGCCCATACAGTAACTGACAGTTTTCCTGACATCAACCAAACGTGTCAACTTGTATCTTGTCAAAAAAGGTTCTGAGATTATTGAGGGGAAAAACCTGTATGGAGGGGGGAAGGACCACTGCAAAAGGAAGTCAAAACCGACCGCCGTTATAAAACAGGAGTGAGTCTCGGGACAGTCTTGCTGTTATGCAGCGTCTGCAGAGCTGGGATTCTCCTGAGCACAATAAAATCTATCAAAGAAGAGCCATCAGCAGGACTAGAGAGAGGCAGCAGGAACTGAGGGCTACGAGAGCACTTTAGAGAAGTTAATTAGTCTTGCGTTTGAGTTTGTGGGTGGGCAGACCTGTGAGTAAGGGCATATACTTATGAGATTGTGTAGAAGTTCCCATTGGCAAATGGCAGCACTGGGCCACCGCTGACAAACCTACCAGCTGCTACAGAGGATAATTTAGATGCCACCCCGTTGTGGAGAAGACAACATTAGGAGGTAAAGTCCAAGTCCTGTGGTTCAAGGAGATCTCCAGAGCCGCTTCATCCTGCCATCGCCAGCCATTTCCCGCTGGGGCCAGGGTTGTGTCCAGCAGCCCAGGCATGCCCAGGACAAGAGAAATGTCTCCATGTGAGGGAACATCACTGCGGGTGGTGGACGAGCACTCTGCCGAGCTGGGAAAGGCTTGTTCCCCCCTGCTCTCCCTTCTCCTGGGCTGCCGCTAGAAGGGCCCAGGAACAGAGGCTTCCTGTCGCGAGTCAAATTCTCAAAAGCACCAAAGTGACTTTTAAGCCTAGAGGGAATTTTCAAAGTGATTTAATGCTTAGAAGCTTACACCTGTTTGGGGGACGGGTAAAGCTCCTAAGCCTTACTTTGGTGCTTTTGAAGGCGCTGTGCCATGCCAATTATCCACAGACGTGTTTGCAGGGTACGAAGGACGCTGCTGGAGTTTCACCTGCTTCTCCAGGCTAGACAGCTTCCAGCAAAACGCCTGAGCTCTCGCTCTCAGAGCATGGGGGGATGTCGTGGTGGCATTAATGGTTTGTGCTTCCTTCTGGTGCATTTTTTGGGCACTGCAGCCCTTTGATGCTCTGCCCTGCTCCCCTTGCCATCTCTCATGGTGCTCATCGCTGCTCCTCACACCTCCACCACAAGCTCTTCCACCACCAGCTCTGCCGGGCTGTCCCTGTGGTTGCTCCAGCCCCGTGCTTGCAGTGAGGTTGGGGGCATCTTAAAGGCTTTTAATAGCGGGTGGCCACAGCAAGACGCGGCTGGCCCTCCATGGGCATCGGCTGCAGTTGGAGCAGCCTGCGCTCATGCAGTGCCACAACCCTTGTGTGCACCTCTTGAATTAAAATACTTACTTAGACCTGACAAATGCCCTAGCTAAAGGGCATTTTGGGGAACAGCTAAGTTGCAGGGAGCCACATTTTCTGCCAGTATAACTTCACTTCTCCTAAAAAAGCCTGTGTGCAGGGGCTTGTATCCATCATCAGGATTGGAACTACTTGGAAATGATAGCAGTCTTCTTTTAAAGCATAATAAAAAGAGTGCCTCTCTATGACTTATTACATATTCCTTTTGCCTAAGCTGACAACACTCATAATCCCTACATGCTTTGCTCAATTACCATCTTAAGCACTTGCATGATTTTAAGCACCTGGAGAGCTTGGCTGGCTTCGCTGGATGCTGTTTGTGTTTAACGTGACGCCTGGGTTATGCTGCAGACATGCTACAGCCCAACCAAACTACCGGTTTTGACTCAAGAGTAGGTGGTCTCTTATTTCTCTTGGGGTTTTATCTGCCAACGTGGCTCTGTGAACTGAGCATCGCTCCAAGGACTTCTCCACGCCTTTGGAAGATAACATCCGTCTTGTTGGGACTCGCCGCTCGGGCCGGGTGGGAATGAAGGGCCATCTGACCCACCAGGATGCCCCAGGGCTGCCACCATCCCCCAGCGCGGCAGCTTGGGTGACAAACCAAAGGTCTGCGCTGCTCTGCAGAGAAGCGAAATGCAGGCACCAGGGAGCCGGGAGGTCAGAGTCTTGTCACCGAGGCTGGTGGGCAGGAGAACAGCTCCAGAAATAAGGCGCTGAGTGTGCTGAGCGCTGACGGTAGAAGATTGCTGAATGGGCTGGGACGAAGCATGCGTTTGGGGAGGGGGTAAGGTGGACACGAAACCATTCGCGGCCTGCATCTTTTCTCATAAGGAAAGATGACAAATTGTTTGCTGAATTATTTAAGATATTGCTGACTGATTATGAATTATTAAAGTGTTTATTACTTACCATTTGGATGGCAACTCAGCCTAGAAAATCACAAGCCTTTCAAGAAACCCGAGGCTGGCCGTAGCTTGCCAGGCATGGTGGGGACACAGGGGTGGCCTGAGGTGGCTGGCACAGCAGTGTCGGCGTGAGGAAAGGCACGGCTGACGCCTGGAGTGTGTTGCAGCCTGCACTGCTGCAGCTGGCTTTGCCACCATTGCTGCAGTCTCACAACCTCCTGCCACTCCTCCTGACACTATTTTTATTTAATATTTGCATGAATCAGCGCTAGGAGACAAGAGCCCACTGCACCATGTGCCACATACCACACAGGCAGTCCTTGTTCCAGTAGTTAGCTCCCTATTACTGTGATTTTCTTATTAAATTATCTTGAGGTAAGAGAGGATGGAGCTAAAGCAAGAATATGCTAATTATCAGCTGTAAATGCATATGTTTGTCTTACATTTCTGCTCTGTTGAAGGTATTTGAAGTTTTTTATACTGGCCCGTTTTCCTTCCTTTCCACCCTCCCCCATGTTTTGGGTTCTTGCTTTCTCTTTTAATTTTTCCCATTCCTTGAAACTGTAATCATGTGCTGGCCATTAGAACTTCTCTTCAATGCATACTTATCCTTTGTGGTCACCATTCAAGAGACGGAGATTACTGATCAAAGAAAGAGTGTACCTTATCTGCCAATGTTATTTTGAGAAAGACAAAGCAAGGAGATAAATGTAGCTCATTTTGACTTGCAGCTCTGCTTAACAATACCCTCCCATCAGCATTGAGACAGTAAGGGCTGGGCATGTGGTTAAAATATAACTCCTTGGAACAAAAATTCTGCTAATGAGTTCTGACTACATAATTAAATAATGAGAAGAGGTTCACAAATACACTTTTGAATGAGCAACATGAGTTTGATTTGCAGGCATACATATGCCATGGCATCCAGCATCCACAATACAGCGATGGCTGGAAATCTCTGAAAGTGTTTGTGACTACAGTCAGCTTAATATGTTTGTCCTTGAAATGCACTGTTTCTTATTTAGTATCCTGTGTTCATTTTTCCTCCCTTGCAAACATTTCAGTCATTCAGACCAGGAACTGATTAAACCACCCAATAAACACAGTACAGATGTCAAAGTGAAAAATTCACAAGCTATTCATAACAAGCCATCTGCTGAAAATAATTTGTCTAAACTATTTGGTGAAAATTGACAAAGTAATGAAAATGCTCAGAGATATTTGGGAAGATTCTAATTACCAAAAATCGATAGAAGGACTAATTACATGTTTTGGATATGACTGAAATCTTCACAGCTTATTGCAGGATTTTGGATAATAAATACTCTTCAGCCTGCCTTGCTAAGAATTAGCTGCTCAGTTCTGAAACAGATAAATGTTTTTCACGTTCATGATTACCCTATGAGAGTGAGCAGTTTGGGGGTAGTCCATGGTCTGATTTATAGTCCCAGAGCAATAAAAGGCAGAACTCACACTCAGGCTGTATTTGGACTATATGGTAAATCCAGCCTTCAGAAATTCAAACAACACAAAACAATAACATACGGTTTTCCTCAANATATATATATATATTTAATACAGGTAAATCATTGCTTCTGTGGTCTTTCAAACTGTTTTTGGAGGAACTTTCACTAGTGCCATGTCCTGGCTTTCAGAGCTCCCTGCTGAGCCCCAGGGGTGGGCTTTTTTGTCTGCCTTGGGTCCAGGAGCACGCTTTTCAGTTCTCTGCATCTCTTCTTTTACTTTGGTTTGCACACTAGTGCTTTGACAAACACCTGAGATAGCTAAAGTGTTTTTTGTGTGTGAAGTGCAGATTCTGGCCCCTGGGAGATGTATTTGCTGGTAGATCGGAGATCTCACCTTAAAACACAAGCAATTTCCTGAAGAAGGCTTAAAGTGAAATATGGCAAGAAAAAAAGGAGAGATATTAGTGTCTTCAGGGGACAACATTTTCCAGCACATTGCTTAAACCCTCCTTTCCAGCATACGGGCTGAGTAGACGTTAATCTTACAGCATATGAAATCCACATTCTCTCAATATTCACATTTCCAGGAGGGATTCATCTGACTAAGCATAGCCTGCAGACACACAGAAAGGTATCTCAGAGTTTAATGGCTAGAAGTCAGTGGAGACCTAGGTCCATCCATCTCCAGTGGTCGTAAAAGTAAGATGGGGACATTGCTGTGAGGACGTTGCCAGAGGCTATGGGGACACTGCTGCTGTGCACATGTGGGATGGGGGCTTCCTTTGTGGGGGGACCATGTGGCACAAGAAGAAAGACTGCTCCAAAAGCCTGCATGGAGAGGTAGTTGTCAGGGCTTTCACTCTAGGATTAATAGTCTTGAGGTCAAACAGAGAGGTAGGTAGGTACCTAATGAATTTTTCAGTAGATGTTAAATCTGAAATCTGTACTTACTAAGCCATTCCCCTGTCTTGTTTCTTCTTCTCTTTTCAACTGTCAGTGTAAATGTTCTAAATAATTTGAAATTTCTGTGTATACTGCTGGTAGGCATAGAACTTCACCAATAACTAACACAAGACATTTAATTTGACACTTACAGTAAGAATTCTGACATTGTAGTCTCAGTTATGTACTTTCAAATAGAGAGGAGCTAAAGCATTGTCCAGCTGTGCTTGTCACTATCCTGTTTGTTAATGGCTGCCTGTTTTATCTTTGCCAGTTTAAAAATAAACATTCAGAAGTAATATGAAAAGATGTTAATTCAGAGCATTATCCTGATGCTACACAATTCAGTGTTTTACATCTAGAAGTTCATTACATTCAATAAAAACATGAAAAAATGCAATAGCTAGCATTACTAGAGGGACAAAATGAACTCACTTTATGAAAATATGCCATAAAATGATGCTGCCAAAGGAAGAACTTCACAAACTGCATAAGCCTGCTTCTCTTGTCTTCTGCCTTCTTTTTAGTGTAATCTAATACCCAGATCCACAAAGATATTTGAGTGTCAAACTCTCATTAAATCCAGTGGGATTAAAGCTCCTAAATACTGTTATGAAAGCTTTGTCTGAGGGCCTTCAGCTTTTCCTTGTGTGTAATCCTGATAGGGCTCTGGCACATCGTTTGACTCTTAGGCTTGATCAACATTGCCTGGTATCACAACCTGTATTTTTGATGGCAAAAAGATGTGAAAACTTCGACCACTGCTGCAGGACTTCGGGTAGAGCCACCTGTACCTTTCCATAGCTGGGACATCATGGTCCCCACCGCGGTGAGGAAGGTCAGTGGCTGCACGGTGCTCAGACTCGCTTTGGAGGCAGAAGCCAGACACATGAAGCACGGCTGCTGCAGAGAAAACACAAGGCGTGAACCTGATGGTGCTCTCAGCTTGATGAGCCCATGTCCACCCCAAGCAGACGGGTCTGTGCGAGGCAGGCAGCGGGCGCGTGTGTACACCCGCATCACAAATACCCGTCCGCGCACCCTCACAAGGAGACAGGGTGGTTATTTACCCATTCGTGCAGATTCGTCAAGCTACAGCAGGGCGGGTAGCTTCTCCCGGGTCGCACCAGACACCACAGCCCTGACCACATGAGAGCCCTCTGGGATGGCGGTCGTGGGCGTGAGCTTCTCCTCAGGGAAAGCATCGCCTTGCGGCCCACACCTCGGCGCCCTGTGTCCCTCATGGGCAGGCCTGCTGCCAGCTCCCCGCCGGCCTGAGGGACGGTGTTGGCTCCGTGGAGAAGAAGGTGCCTCCATGCATGCCTTGACCCGGTGGGCATGGTGGCCCCAGAAGCTGCTTTTGGGGTTTTCCTCCTCCTCGGCAGCTGTTCTGGCGGGGTTTGGTAGGACAAGAGTGGCACCCAGTGGCTGGTTCCTCCATCACACTGATCTTCCCCTCGCCGCCTCTCCAGGCGGTGGGTGAGGGGGGCCGGTGGCCACCGCTGCCCCGGCTTGGTCCCGTGGGGCCCCCCACACGAGGCAGGGCACAGGCAGGGCCCGAGGAAGCCGGAGGGAAGGTCTGGGCCGGCCACTGGGGCAGAAAGGGAGCAGTGCACATTGGGACCTCTCTTTTGCCGTTGCAAATGCCAGAAAATGAGGTTTCTCCACCCTTCCGTCCTGTTCTGAAGGAGCCTGCGCAGGATGGGGAGCAAGGCAGCTGTGGGAGCCCATGGGCCACCGAGCCCAGGCAGGAGGGAGCACGCTGGAGAGCAGGAGCGGGCCCGTCACTCGCCTTCCTCTGTTGGGTCCGATCCAGAAGACAGCTCCAACAGAAATGCCGTCAGGCTCTGCCGTTTTTACTCCGGCTGAGCTCCTAGGGTGAGCGGATCTCAGCCCTACCTCTATTTAGGGCACGGGACTTTGCTGTCTTTGTAAGAAGAGACTCTTGATAAGGATGATCCGGCTGTGTTTTTAGAAACGTGATAAATAAATGGTGCTCAAATGGCTGCATTTCAATAGAAGTGGAGTTTGGTGGAAAAAATATTTTAAGAAAAACTATATTTATTATTGTTTTTAATCTTTTTAGCATGATTACAGACCAGCAGACAATCTATTTTTCTTGTGGTGTAAGAGAATCCTCCTAAATGAATACAATATGGGGTGTGTTAGAACTCAGCTTAAAAACTAGAAAGCAGAGCAAAGGAAAAAGAAGAGAGAACAGTCAAGTCTCCTTCTCAGCTCTCATTGCCATCTGAGAATTCATGGCTGGAATCCTATGAAAGAACAACCCCTGGTGGGACAAGAATTAAAATTAGAAGAAGAAAAAAAAAATACAAAGTGACCCATGAAACCTAGCACAGAAACAAGGAGGGCCACCAGAGGAAATGAAGTTAAGGATATGTTTGGAGGGAGTTTGTTTTCTCAAAGCCTTCCGTTTCACTGCAGCTGATTTAAAGCAAGAGTTGTGTTTCAGCAGAACCAGTTGTAGGAGGACAAGAGGGGAGCCGGCCACCTTGGCCTCTGCCAGCACGCGTTGCATGTAGCTCTTTCTGGGACAGGGATCACAAGATGTTCCTAGGAACCGGACCTGGAGCAAAAGCCGCTCCAGCGGGTTTCGCTGCTTGCAGAAACATTCATGAGCACAACGATTTGAGCTGCACAGCAACCCAAACAGATTTCATGTGACTGACGAGCTGCTGCCATGACATTAAACCCTGTCACATGATAAACACTTGCAGAACATCTTGCCACTCATCATCTCAGCTTCTTCCCTCCCAGATTAACGGTCTCACAAAAGTGCCCATTTGCTTATTTTATTTACTTCTTTCCTGCATTATAAAGACAACAAATCACCAAAGAACACATCATTTTCAGGAGAAGTTCCCTTTTCTGCTGACTTACTTTCCTGAAAACGTCTCTGCAGGTTGCCTGAGGAACCCTTTACAGAGCTGATCCTTGAGGCCCTGTGCCAAAAAAAGTAGCCCCGAGCTGGTGTTAGACACACCAAATTCCCACAGAGAGACTGGGCGTGGATGCAGAAGCAGAAAAGGGATTTGCTCCTGGGGCAGAAAGCCAAGCATGCTGTGGTGGTGAGATGGCTGTACTCCTGGTGGTGACCTCAATGCCACTGAGAGTTTCATCTCAGAGTAAGTGCTTATCAAAGTGGCCCATGACTGGGCTGCTTGCCACCTCCCATGGATGCCCATCACAGACCTGCTCTCATTTGAGCAATCCCGCTCCAGCCAGCAAAGCCTCTCTCCTCTGCGTGCTTCCCCATTTACCTTCTTCTTAACCATGAAATGCTTCCCATCTTCCCCCATCAAGAAAATCTGAGGGGTCGCGGCAAAACCAAATGACACCTGGAGATGTTGTAGCTCTTTGCTGCATCAGGAGGCTCGGGCTGAGAGATGGTCCTGTGGTACCGGTCCCACCAGTACTGCATGAAGGCATGGTGGTGCCTGCTGCCCCGTGTTTCCCTGCCGATGGCAGGAACCTTTGCTTGCTGGTCTGTGCCTGTGCTGCTGCCCCTTCTCAGGGGCATGATGGGGGTCCTAGCAGTGGAGGTTGCTGACACCACTAAGCAAATGTATTTTTAGGGATGGTTTAAATCATAGATAAATTATGGGGAACTTTCTGCTTAACAAGGATCTTTACACTTGAAATACTGGTACTAACTTGGTCGGAAAATAACAGCATGGACAGGGAAAAATAAATTACACTGTCAGAAGCCGAGATGAGTAAATGCTGCAGCGGGGACATTTCAAGTTCATTAGCTCTTTACAAAACCATACTTATATCGAACAGAGTAGAAAAATATCTCCAGCGAAGGGCACAATCCTGCCAACGTGGTCCAGGGACCTGGTTGTCCCTTGCCACAGTGCAGGTGCCTGGGTGCCGAGTGTTCGCTCTGCCTCTGGAGCACAACATCTAACTGCATGTCATGGCTGAGGACACTTTATTGCTTTCTGTCAACACCCTAGCACCGAGCTGGGAAGTAATATGTGCTTCTAGTGATGCGATCCCTCAGATGACATTTTAAATCAAGCTCCTGTCTGCAGGGAGGCATGAAAGATCCCATGGCACCATTTTTATTTCAAGAAGAATAAAGGCATTCATCTCTACAACATTGGCGAGATTCACTGTGTTATCCCAATAGGGCATCTTCACATAAATACTTGAATTAAACTGCAGTCTGGAATAGCAGTCAGGGGTTCAGGAAGCTGGCTGTATCAGGCCAGAAACTCATGAACTAATTTTACTTCTTTGCTAAAACTATCTGTGTTTTATTACTCTGAAGGAGGGTAACTGGCAGTTTTTGGTACAGCTTCCAAATAATGGTTCCATTTTTCCTTGGACTCCAGAGTCATTTTTATTTGAATGTTGATGGCTGGTATTTATGTTTTCAAACCCAGCTGTGGTCAGGAGTGTGAGAAGAAAATCAAATGCAAGCTCCAACCCCTGTTTTCAAGGAATCTGGCCAAGTTGTGAAGGTCAAATTGCAGTTTAGAGCTTTAAAATGCAGTTTTAGTTCTAAAAGGAGAAAGATTACACCCAGACAGCTTAAAGATGTGATAGCAATTCTAATACCAGTGGAGACAGCTGATTTTACTTAAGCCTTTTCTCTTGAGAGAGACAGCAGCCCTTATAAGGCCCACATCTCCCAGCAGTGGAGCTCCTCATGACCATTAATAGTCACTATCCTCCCAATAGCTGCGCAAGCTTTGGAAGCATCATCCCCGTTTACAGCTGTGGAACAGTGGCCCAGGCCCTCCCGAGGACACTCAGCAGTCCTGCAGCTGAGCCAAGTGCTGAAACTCATGGGGGCTGCTCTCGTGCCCTGCTCACCCGTCCTTGTCCTCCACGAGCATCTTCCAGGCTGCCCCTTGGACTGATCAGAGCCCCCAGCTAGTGAAGACAGCATTGTGCCAGGGCAGAAGAACCAGAAAGCTGATTTGGCCTGGCTGATTTCATTCTCCAAGCATCAGAAACCAACAATAGGGAGGAAAAAAAAAATATTGTGAAAGGTAGAAAGTAAAGTTGTTGAAGGATATAGATATGTATGCTAATTGCAATCTATGGTGCACTTAAATAACATAGCAAGCATTTAAAAAAAAAAAAACAATCTTGATTCTATTATTTTAAAAGTAATCATCACTTGTAAGCATATGGCTGGATGAGTTAATCATTTTGTGTTATTTTTAGTTCTTTGAGTTGTTTATACATTTTTAAAGTTGTTTCAGCCTCAGTGGGTCTAAACAACTCAAGAGGACAGGGAAATGCAAAGCACACTATTCTTACATCTTTTCTCCTTTCAAGTTTCGCGTTGGTTTGACTGATTTTTTTCAGGTCAATTGATACTGCTGTTAGTTTGGATCTGGGTGTGTACATCCTCGCATTATAAAGATCCCAAGCAGCGATACACACATCGTTTCTACTCTACAAGCCTACATTTAAGAACCACTTTGATTTTTTTCATCTCTCCTTTTCACAGACTCAGCAATTTCCCTTGCTGTTGGCAGCAACTGGGGAAAAACATCTCCAGATGAATGGCGCACAACGTGGCCCGCCCTATTCCCTGCACGGGACAGGGCTTCCCTGCCTTCTCTCTGCCTCCCCTGTGCTGGGTTCTCAGTACACCATGTTTCTCCTGGCTGCCAGGAGGTCAAACCACTGGGGTACGGGAGAAATCTGCTCTGTGCAACCTCTTCTCCCTCTCCCAAGCAATGCTACTGGAGAGAAACGCATTTAGCATCTCCCACCTGGCACCAAGCAGAGGTGCTTACATGAAATATTCCCTCTCTGTTCTTCCAGAAAACCACATCCCTTCCTCCCCAGGTCCAGGGTGGCCCCCAAGGAGCAGAAACCCAACCCTGGGGCATCCATCCTGCAGAAACCGTACCTTGCCGGAGACGAGCGCTGCAGATCGCCCGCCGCAGCTGTTGGAGCCAACTGGGACGCAGCCGCCGGCCCCCACGCGCCAGCCCCGCGTCTCAGGTGTCCTCAGGAAGGAGAGAATTAGCCAGGACTTTAATGCTGGATTAGGCTGCCCCAAGTCTTCCCATCCTCTCCTACTGCCGGCTCAGCCCGGGAAAGCGAGCGGGCGGTCTCCGGTGTGGGTTGCAGCCTGGGGCCACCCCTTGGGCTGGCCACGTCCTTCAGCCCCTGAGGACCGAGCAACACAGCGCTGTGGCCTTGCTCTCACACCGCAGAGGAATACGTGCCGTTCACCCTGTGGTCACGGTCGCAACCATTAATGTAACCACTAGGAAAACGGAGTTAGCGTGACTTGTTGAGCGGTATTTCGTGGGCTTCCTGGCTGGATTTGGATGGCCTGGCAGGCTGCCCTCTCACAGCAGTCATGTGGAAAGCCGCGCAGAAGATCTGGCTATTGCGATAATGCCGTCTTTCTGAAAAGCCTGTTCAGTGGCTGAATGAGCTCATGTGGATTCGAGACAAAAATCCCACATTCATACATCACAGAAACAAGAATTAGAGACCTCATATGTGATTTTCCCCTGGCACTTACAGCTTTGCCAAAAGCACTATATGCTGAAAGCTGGGAGGACGTATAAGGAGAAGATCACTTTGCATTTACCCTGTTTCTCATCTTTCCTTAAACATCTGCTACTTGTTGTTGCTAGAGAGAGGTTTGGGATGAGGAGACACATCAGATCTCTCCCACTGTCACCACCCTTTGGCTTTCTGCTATGTATTTTTCATGTTTTACCCCACTTCACTTTCTGACAACACCCAGATGAGATGTTTTCTTCCAGATAATTCATCAGCATTCCTAAAAGGTAATTAAAAAGCTTTTGCTAAAACATGCCAGGTCTGCCTTGCTGGGCTGAACAAACATTGGAGGCATCAATTTGTTGCATTGTTGTTTGCGGACATGTCCATGTCAAATAAATGGAGCATGATGACCTTGCTTCTGCTCGGGAAGAGTTACCCATCCGAAGTGGATATTTCTCCCTGGCTCTTCTCTTAAACACCTTCCACTACTGGATCCTTTCCAGCTCAATTCCTCCGATAAGGTCCAACATGAGGAACAAAGGACACCAAGTCCTGTTTCAATTTGCTGAGCAAGTGTCTATGCCCATGATAAAGCCGAGTTGCCTTCAGGAGGGCATGAAACAAAGGCAAACCACCTGCGTGGATGCTGCAGCACGGGCCGTACTCTGTGCCACACCACTCAGCTGCTGAAGGGTGAAGTTTCTCAAGGACAGCCAATGCAAGACCCATAGCTTGGCAAGCTGGGGGAGCTTAAGGAGTTCGTGCCAAAATGCCATGAGGAATTAGTGATGTTCACAACAAACAAACATTTCCAAGTGTGTCCAATTCCCCGTTAGCCAGTGTGGTTTATCTCTGATCCCATGCCATGACCGTTCCCAATGTTGTCTAAACCAGGCTTCTCTTGGGAGGTTTTTATTTCCAGCACTCACTTTCTTCACAGGAGGAGCAAGAGGAGGTAGGGAAGCCTCATGGTACAAGCCCTGGGATGAGCTGCAGGATACAGGAATCAATTTGTAGCTTGGGCCACAGCCCCTGTCTGTGCAACTGTGCCGCTTGGAGCAGAAATTCAGAGCAGGTAGGGAGCAAGCGCGCTGTACGTCTGCTGCACGTGCCAGAAGCCCCGCTGCAGCATTGACACCGATGCATGCCACGGGCACGTGCATGGTGCACCAGAACCCACTGCACTGCCTGCGGCCACCTCTTTGCTCCCCCGCCACGTACTGTGCAACGCTGCTGCTTGCGGGTGAACGCTGGAGGCCAGGATGAGGCTGGCCATCCCTGGGGAAAAAGCCTCAGGAGAAGCATCCAGGGCTCAGCTCGCCAGCAAGGCTTCTCATCGGCCTGCAGGGATGATGCCACGTGTTGTGAGGTTCGGGTCCGGCCTCCTCGGGTAGGCTCAGTGTCTGCGTTCGAGCTGCCTGAGATGCTCGGATGAGGCAGACGCGGAGGGAAGTGTGCCTGCAGGAGCGCCTGCTCCGACACTGGTTTGATTGCTGATTGCCCAGCGGCGGGTCTGGGGGAGCAGGGGGAAGTGCACCGGCATTTATACTCCTAGCGAGAATTGGTCAGTGTGAGTAATAAAAAAATCAATGGGTCCCATGTGACAAAACTCATGTCAAGAGGGTGAGAGTGCATTCAGCCTGCAGTCTCACCACACTGCCTCACTTTTCCTCTGTCATGTCACGTAGGATATTTTGGAGACGATGCTCACACAAAGCTTGACTCCATTCTCCATTCTCCTTCATCCTATTAGAGATCAAAGAGAACAAGAAAGGGGATGAGCAGGGATGTACAAGTTAATTTACTAACACTGTGCAACAGGCTGAATGCTTATGGGTTTATGAAGGAAAAAAAAAACTAGTAATGCCATGAACGAGCATTCAGAAATAATTACAAAAACTAGAAGAACAACTCTGCCTTTGTGGCAACTGCTGGTCCCCAGCCACAGGGCCCCAGCATGACCGCACACACGTGTGCACACATACACGTATACACAGATGCCAAATTTCAGCACGTGCTGAGCGAGGGCCTTCACAGAGAGGCTGGGGAAAGACTCTGATGCAACTAGCCTCAAAAAAGGCCCTCAGTCACACGAGGCCCTGAGATGCCCAGCAGTTCAGAAATTTTTGTTACTGGTTTGCCTGGCAGGTCCCATCTGGGCCAGCGGCGCTTCCTGCTGGAAGGGCTTGGTTTTAAAGCAGCTCTTCGCTCTTTGATTTATTTGCAGAGCTGAAGTCTTTTTAGGACCCTAAGGCAAATCGCGCCTCAGATGGTGGATCCTGGTTCTGCAGAGAAAGCAAATAAATATCAAAATGACACGCACCAAGTTTTCCGCACATCATTACAGATAAGGGCACGTGCCCAGAATAGATTTAAAATGTACAGAAGCAGAAAAATGCCGAACTGCAGCTTTCAGCCAATGAACATTTTAAGCAGAAAATATGCCTGCTTAGTAGATATTTCCTCCTGTGTAAAGAAAAAGGGATATTACTCTGAATATAGCCTTTCAGAGTGATTTTGCAGTATTAACATTGTGAATTTTAAACAAGTATTGACTATCTTGTTGATATATGTGATATATATGTTCACAGAATCACAGAATATCCCGAGTTGGAAGGGACCCTATCAACATAATAAAAGTATGTAGTTGAAAAGCAGAACAAAGCAATCCTGTGCTCATCACCACAAACTGAGCTCCAGCTTGCCAGCTTCTTGGCTGGTTTTAATTCTTGTTTTCCACAGCTTCTTCTTATGTGAGATAACTTTATGACAAACGCACGCAGAACATCGTTCAGCTTCAGCACAACGCTGGGAGAGGCTGGGGCAGCTGAGCAGGATGGGGCTGGCTGCCTGCGGATGCAAAAATGAAGCTGAGATCTCAGCGGGGACAGAGGGTCTGTGCGGGATGCTGAGCCCTGGCAGGAGCAAGCAAAAGGGGAAATTCGGCGAGACCTCGTGCATCCTCCATCCGGGATATTTGTGCAAAGTGTGCACACGGCTACTCGCTGCTCCTGGAAAAGTGTTTTCTTCTGTACGCCAGGCACCACGTCCCTGTGTGGCGTGGTTATTTTGGGCAAGGATGGGTGGACTGGTATGGAGACGCCTGTCTTTGAAATCCTCCGCCGCGTTTTACAAGAAAGGATCCCAGGTATGCAGGATGCGGGAGGAGGCTGGACACACAGGCAAGCGAGAGCAGAGCGCCGGGAATGCGGCAGCCGGAGCTTTTAGGACAAAAGCAAGGGACAAGGACAAAGCGAGGGGACAGCAGAGCACTGAAGGCAGAGTGCTACAGAGTGGAATATTTCACGTGGTTAGAATAACCATTCAGACCTCAGAAATGTCGAGGTCTGATTTATACATTTTTTGCTCTTTTGGAGAACACCAAAGCTCCGGAGGGGTGGGCTCCCCCAGCAAACCAGACCCCTCCTGTCCCCTCTGCAGACAGAAATGCCTTCGCAGAGCTTCAGCCGCAGTAACCGTGCTTCCCGACTCCCAGGACTGCGTCCACAGGCGCAGATTGTGCCTGCCCTGGGTGCTGAACGCAGCCCAGGATTGTTTTTGCTGCGCTATTGCATTCTCCTGCTGCAGTAAAATCAAACCGCGGAGTAAAATGCTTTCGATAGGAAACGCGAAGATCTGCAAATGGAAAAAGCGCATCCTGGGTTTCTGTTACCGTGCCAGCCCGCTGTGCACCGATAGATGGTTGAATACTCTGTCTTCCGCTGCTACTTTTGTGACTGCAGGCTGGGGCTGGTGACTCTCAGAAGCAATGAAGCGTGCCCTGCCCTGCCCCTGTGCCCTGTCTGTGGCCACCCGGGCCTCACTGCTGGCCGAGGCAGAGGATGGGATGAGGATGGCTCTTTGCTTGGACCCAGACAGTGGCCGGTGTGCTCCTCCCTGCACTGCTTCAACAGGAAACGCAAAGCAAAGCACGAGTCCTAACTTGTGCCAGCGCAGGGCACATCCACATTAAAAACAGCCACCCCAGATTTTGAGAAGTTATTTGAGCCAGGGAAAAGCCGAGGAGGATGGAGGTATTTCTCACCAGCTGGGAAAAATGAGACAGCAATTGCCAAGACACTCTGTCCTCTGCGTTCCCCGCGCTGGGTCCTGAGTTCCCAGCACGAAGCGCATTGCCTCAGTATTTTATGATTTGAACAAAGCCAGGTGGAGCAGCGTGACCCTCCCAATGGACGGGCTGG
Source organism: Anseranas semipalmata (assembly GCA_013399115.1). NCBI lineage: Eukaryota > Metazoa > Chordata > Aves > Anseriformes > Anseranatidae > Anseranas > Anseranas semipalmata. The sequence goes on along the minus strand of VXAA01002805.1, from coordinate 21,437 downwards.
CTGCAGGAACCTGCCGCTTGCGTGCTTGCAAAGGGAAAACCCTGCACGGAGCGGGGCTCCAGCCCCCCAAAACCCAACCAGCTGCAGCAGAGCAGGGTTGCAGCCGTGGGCAAGGAAGGACGGGCCGCAGGCAGCAGGAAGGGGGGATAGAAAGGAGGAAGCCCCTGGCCAGAGGCCACTGCTGACGGCCGTGCCCAGGGCACGCAGCTCGGCCACTTCTGGTCCGGAAACGGCGCCAGGAGGCCCAGCGGAGGAGAGCCAGGGCGGGAGAAAAGCAGCCTGGGAGCATGCCCGAGGTCGCGACACTTGACCCGTTCGCTTCGCTTCCTCTTTGAAACCTGATGATGTCTGTTTTTAGGCCCGTGCTCCGGGAAGGAGGGGGCCGGGGTGGCAGGACCCTGCCCGGCAGCCCGGCTCGCCTGCCGTCCCTCCCCTGCGGGTGCCCCCCGTTTGCACGCCGAGCATCTCCCAGCCCAGAGGGCACTCCTCCATCTCGTGCTCGCGCAGGCTGGCACACTGGGGCACGTGCAGCTTTACCCAGCGAGTTCCGCATCCTGCCTTCCCCGCTGCTGTGGCCTGAAGCAAGCTGGGACCGGCGCAGCTGGGGATCAGCCCGGTGGGCTCCGCAGTGCTTTGCGTCGTTTCGTAAATCGGTGTTTTGAAAAAAATGCTCAAAGCCCCCTTGGTGTTGCTGGCTGGGAGAAGAGCGGCTTGGTTCCCTGGGCTTCAGTCCCTGTGACCATCAGCTCACAGGTTTTCAGCGAAATGCAAGATCATGTCCTAAGGGACACTGCAAACCAAGAAAGTGCTGCTCTCCGGCTCCTTCTCTCTGTCCTCACTTTTATTTTAACGCAAAGGTTATTCTGTCTGCCTGAGACCTGACAATTCTTCATCACCCATGCAATAGCACCTCCCAAACACATTCATCAAAATAACACGTCGTGGTTCTACATGCTAGTACAAAATTTGCACGTTATTTAACATACTCCTAACACACGCGCGTGCGCACAGACACACACACAGCTTTCTGCTTTGTGTGTTTTTTTTTAAAAGGACCAGGGTATGGTCAACCAATTCTCTTGGCTGCTTAGCAACAGGCAATTGAGACTGCCTATCAATTCTCGGTTTATAATAACCTGAGGCAGACCTAGATTTTTGTTTTCCCTTGAGCTTTTGTCTTCCCGTCCCTCCGTAATAAATACCAGAAATCTACGGGCAGCGTGTGTCAGAGACGCCCCGGTGGAATATCTTTCATCGCGCTCGCTGGGCTGCTTCTCCAGCAGGATGGAGCTCCGGTCTCAAGTGCCTTTCCCTTTGTTAAAGCATTTGAGAGGTTCATTCTGCACTGGACCACACCTCTAAGTAGATTTATCTTCAAAATAGATAAATAAATGTTAAAAATAGGCACTTTCTGTGTTGTATTAAAAAAAGAAAAGACCCGAAAAATTGATCTGTACAGACAGACTGAATGCAACCCTCAGTATCACCAGGATATACAGATAATCCAGATATTTCTCTTTTTGATTGCACCTTAAAAAATGTCAGAATACAGCTCATTTCACCAGCTGACGGAGCCACTAGGCTGGTCCATAGGCGGTATCCCCTGCGCTGCGGCAGCCCGCTGGAGCTGGCGGGCTGGTCCCGGTGTGCTGCTGGGGCGATGCGGCGGTGGTGGCAGGCGGAGGCAGGAGGAGCAACACGTCGTGGTGATGGAGAGGTGGGATACTCAGCCCGTCCCGAACAGTGCCTGACGGGCAGTGGGGAAGCATTATGGACAAGCTGGGTCTCTACCATCAGCTTTGCTGCTGCAGCGTGCTCTCCTTGAAATCCTTTTGTCCTCCATGGATGGTGCTGCATCTTCGCGATGCTTCTTGCTATCTATCACTTGCTGCTACTTAAGCAAACGGTAAGGCCTGGAGATAAGGCAAACCTATGGAGGTAAAGTGTGAGTGAATGGAGGGAACATGCCCTATCCCACCTCCTCTTGTGAGCAGCCCCTTCCCCAGAGCTTCAGGCCGGCAGGGACTGCATGGCCCCTACAGGTGCAGCCCCCCTGCATCAGGATGCCTGCACTTCTCTCGGCTACCCCACACCAAACGTAAGTACTTCCCCCAGAACAGCTCCAGGGATGTTTAACAGGGAGGCTGCCAGCTGAGACATTACTTTGCTGCCAGTGTCGGCCCCAAACTGAGCTCAACTTGGTCCACAATCTCTGCTAGCAGGTAGAAAAGAAAAGCTTAATTAATAAAAGTCTGCCAGTTCAGTCCTCTGAGTGAGTCTGGTGTTTGTGGGGATGGTGAGAAGCTCTGTCCTGCAGACAGATGCTGATCATTGCCTGCCCTCCACTGTACTCTGCAGGACCAAGTGCTGTTACTCCCCAGACCTCACGACCTGAACGATGGTCAGAAACCCAATGGCTTTGCTTTCTTGATCTTTCTGTACAGATCAGTGGGTACTTCAAATGCTGGGTCATGCTCTCCCTGGAGGTGAAAGAGGTGAGAGATGAGGGAGACTCAGAAATCCAATAATATGCATGAACCCCCTTCCACACGGACTGGACTGAAGGATCATCAAAACCTTCCCCTTGCAGCAAGAACAGAAGGAAGGACCAAAGTTTTGAGCCACTTGCAAAGCTGAAGAGGACTGAGTCCGGCCAGGAAGATTGAAAACTCCTTCCCGATTTGAAGAGATACACAGGGGAAGTGGGGAGACCGTGTGGGCAGCAGGTCATCTTGAATCATTCAAATATGAATCTGGATTATTAGGAAAGTATGGGTCTGCAAATCCAGAGCTTCTTCCAGGCATACAATGTGGGCAGGTGGTCAGCCTTGGCACTAGAAAGCATCAAACTTCATGGCTGCTTAGGGGACAAACCCCTGGAGCTCATCTAAGATGTATGCAGAGGTTTCTCCATGTCTGTGGTTACCAGTTCTCCCTTCTCATTTATCAGAGGGGGTACACTCTCCTTGGCCTTTGTTTTCTGGCCAATGTACCTATAGAATCCCTTCTGTTATTCTTTGTATCCCTTGCCAAGTTTAGTTCTGTCAGCGCCTTGGCTTTCCTGATCCCATCCCTGCACATCTGGACAGCATCCCTGTACTCTTCCCAAGGCACATGTCCCTGCTTCCACTGCCTGTGCATTTCCTTCCTGGGCCTCAGTCTGACCAGCAGGTCCTTGCTCAGCCATGTTGATTTCCTGCCTTCTCTGCTTGATTTATTACGCATTGGGATGGAGAGCTCTTGCACTCTAAGAAACGTGTCCTTAAAGAGGACAACCTCAAGGTGTCCTTTATTGGTCGGTCCTTAATTTCTACCCACAAGCTCTCAACCTGTCTGTGGCTGTTTCTCAGAGGCAGCTCTTCACAGTCTATCCCTTTCTTAACATAGAGGGCAACATCCCCGCTCCTTCTTCCCTGCCTGTCTCTTCTGTAAAGCTTGTAGCCCTTGATTCCAGTGTTCCAGTTGTGTGATTCATCCCAAATTTCCGTGATAGCAATTAGGTCATAACACACCTGCGTAAGCGTTAAGGACCATTATTGGCCAAAAAACACCCTGGTAGAGTGGGGAGAGGGCAGCAAGCCCCTGAGGGTGGTGGGGAGCACGTGGTGATGCCCTGCCACAGCTCAAGGAGCTCTTTGAGTCACCCCCTCTTTCAGTTTAAAAGTTGGGAGCTCGCTGGTAGGTGATGCTCTGGACGGAAGTGTAGCACAACCTGTAACCTCCTGCAGGGCATGCTTCTGTTTTTGTCCCCTTGGGCTGCATGGCTTATGCATTGTCACCTTGCTGCCACTGATCTGCAGATGCTACGGCGAAGGAAGCGGATAAAAGCAAATCCACATGAGAAATGAAATGCCAGCCGTGCCAGCCTCCGCATCTGCCTCTGGTGGCCTGAGGCTTGCCCTGGCAGCACCCTGCATCGACCCAGCCCTCCTGCTTCCTTCCCGCTGGAGACCCCAGCTGATCCGCTCCCCCAGGCCTGCAATAACATGTCACCAGTCCGTCACCTTAAGGCACTGGGAAAGGAGCAGCAGCAGGGCTGCAGTTCGGCTGGTTTTGGATGCATCAGCTCTCAGATATAGTGAGCAAATACCCAGAGCAGATGTAAAGGGAGAGGGCTCCGTGGTCTGGTATTGCAGCAGGCTGAGCTCTGCTGATAATGGCAGCAGCTGTCCCTGGCCATATGAACGGCAAGTGCTTTTAACAGCATTCCTGCAGGAAAGCCGCATTTATGCGCTAAGGGCCAGGGTCAAGTAACAGTGAAGTTTCCTAATGTCAATACTTGCCTTCGCAGGGGGAGTTCACTGGTGTGAAGTTCAGGGTACAATATTCTCTTCCGAACCTTGTAGAAGTGGAAGGGAAAAGCCACATTACTTCTGTAGAAAGTTCAGTAATAATTGTGTTGTAAATTGTACCAATCTGTATACTCCCTATATTAGGGCAGTAAAATCACAGGAAAAAGAGAAAGTGTTACCCTTCAAAATAAGAGGTTAAAAATATATATATTTCACAAAATTTGTGCATTAGGCCTGCTTGTAGCAGGAATTAAAAATTTGTAGACTTTTTGAATCTAAAATCAGAAAGAAATCCAGGATATTTGGTGGTCTATTGTGTGAGACGAGATTGCTGGATATGAAGTATTCAATGGGGATTACAGAAACACTGCACTCTAATGCAATGCTTGAGGAATGGGGAAGTATTTTAAAAATACATCAGCTGTGGTGTAAATCAAACAGCTTCACTGAAGCCACATATGTGCTCCTCTACGCAAAACTTAGAGCATTTTAAGTGCACATTTAATTTCTGATAACTCTGTGCAATTCTCCTCAGGAACAGTGCTGGAACAGTGTGGTGGTCTTACCCTGCTGGGCAGCTGAACTCCCCCACAGCTGCTCTCTCACTCCCCCTCCTCAAAGAAAAAGGGGGAGAAAATACAATGAAAACAGCTCAAGGGTTGAGATAAGGACAGGGACATCGCTCACCAATTATTGTCACAGGCAGAACAGACTCAGCATAGGGAGATTAATGTAATTTATTGCCTCTCACTAGCGGACTAGAGCAGTGAGAAACTACAAGCAAACTAAAACCACCTTCCCCCACCCACCCTCTCCTACCTCCTCCCCTTGAGCAGCGCAGGGGAAGGGGAATGGGGGCTGCGGTCAGTCCCTAACGCTGCGTCTCTGCCGCTCCTTCACGGTCACTCTCTGCCCCTGCTCCACGTGGGGTCCCTCCCACGGGATGCCGTCCTTCCCGAGCTGATCCTGCGTGGGCTTCCCACAGGCTGCAGCTCTTCCAGAACTGCTCCCATTTGGGTCCGTACCACGGGGCCCATCCCTCAGGACCAAACTGCTCCAACATGGCTCCCCCACGGGCGGCAGCTCCCACCAGGCCTCCTGCTCCTGCGTGGGCTCCTCTCCACGGGCTGCAGCTCCGGCCCGGGGCCTGCTCCTGCGGGGGCTCCCATGGGCCGCAGCCTCCTTCAGGCCACATCCACCTGCTCCATGGGGGCTCCTCCATGGCTGCAGCGTGGAGATCTGCTCCGTGGGGTACCCATGGGCTGCAGGGGGACGGCCTGCTCCACCATGGGCCTCTCCACGGGCCGCAGGGGAACTTGTGCTGCGGCGCCTGGAGCCCCTCCTGCCCTCCTTCTGCACTGCCCTGGGTGCCTGCAGGGCTGTTTCTCACCCCTCTCTCCCAGCTGCTGTGGCACAGCAGTTTGTTCCCTTCCTTAGCTCTGCTCTCCCAGAGGCACAACCAGCGTCGCTCCCTGGCTCGGCTCTGGCCAGCGGCGGGTCCCTTTTGGAGCCGGCTGGAGCTGGCTCTGATCTGACATGGGGCAGCTGCTGGACTCTGCTCACAGAGGCCACCCCTGCAGCCCCCCTGCTACCAAACCTGTGCCACGTAAACCCAATACAAACAGTTAACACTTTTTTTTATTATTTTAGTTACAACAAAGTATATGTTTAAGGAAATACAACAACAACAAAGAAAATTAAATACCAAAGCAAGTATCCGCACACAATGTTTCACTAATTTAGCTATCCTGAATTCAACCCTGGCTCTCAGACTGGTGCTATTTTCCCTTCCTATAGGCCCCTATGCACCTGTACCTCTGGCAGAGCAGGTGGAAGGAGGCCCTTTCCCAGGGTGAGGATGCAGCACCGGCAGCTCCATAATTAAGCAGCTTCTTTGAGGAAAACAGGTTTGGTTTTAAAGAACTGTCAACGACAACAGAGTCTAAACCAGACTAACACTGAAGATAGAAGAAACAATCAGGAGTGCAAAAAAATGAGAAAATGGCTCTAGTGTACAAGAAAATGATTCATAATGATGCTGGGTAATTTGTGTTAAACTATTTATTATGCTCCCACACATGGTGATATATTAAAATTCTTGTTGGCAAAACGTCCTTTCAAAATTAAATGATGCTTTAGCCTCACCACTAGGATTTTTCTCATCCCAAGTCATGTTTGTAATAAACTTTATTAAATGTGATAAAATATTACACAGTTCAAACAGAGAAACCCAATGGGGAAATCATGTCCATTTCTGTAAAACTAAGTAACAGAGCTTTGTTGCTGGCATTAGGAGAACAGCTTTGTGCTTTGCTAGAGATATGTTCTAGAAAATCCCCATAGTTCTCTATGAATAATTGAAGACAATATATAACTGAGACGCTTGTTTGCTACCACCAGAGTTGGATCCTCAAGGACCATTAAATTAATTTTTAATAACATATGCTATGGTTAAAGTTATGGGACACAAAATTTCACTCTAAATATGTTCATCGTAAAAAAATAAAATTAAATCTCAAGGTTATAACCTAGGTAGCAGGAGGTTTACAATGACTAATAAAGCAGAAAGGGAAATATTAGGAGAGCTTACTGTTACTCCAATTTGTTTTTCACATCTCATTTGTTATGCCTTAGGTAAGAGGTATGCCTCTAAAGACTTATTCCACAACTTTAGCAGTGCACCATGACAGTAACGCTTGCATTTTCCAGTTCTCTTCACTTACACAGTCACTTT
>VXAA01002805.1:0-14340 GCA_013399115.1 Anseranas semipalmata | reverse complement strand
CCAGAAGCTAGGAATTGTGCAGACCTTTCAAGTGTGCAGGGTGCACGCACGATTCCATCCATTTTAGTTATTTGTCATACATGGTCAGCGACAAGGCAATTTCTGCTAGTGCCTCAGGGTGATGCTGAAAATGTTTCAAAAATTCATTATCCAAGAAGAACTCAGTAGAATAAATTGTCTGCAGAATAAATTTGTACAGAACAAAATAATCATTAGGAAACCCAGCCCATTTTAAGTAGTTGCAAACTGCACCTAGACTTCCATTAATCATTGCGTAATAGTATTTCACCTAACATTAACTCTACACTCAAGAAAGGCTGGTTTATCTTTGGAATAAAGAAACCTAATAAACCAAGGTAACAATAAAAAAATGACAAAGCAGCACAATCTTTAGAACAAAAAGAAAAGAGAACTTTTCAAACATCCTGTGCCACGGCTAACTCAGTATTCCTATAGAATCTCTACAGAGTACCACTAAAATCAGAAAAGTGCTAGGATGTATTTAATTGCAAGTACAGTAGAACACATTTTGTAAGGCTACGATGGAGTTTTCTGATGTTATTTGAACATGAGGTTTTAAGACACAGGGTGATAGCCTGTACCCACAGCAGCTTTTATTTCATCAGAAGCAGAAAGCAGTTCTGGAAACCGTAGTTTGCAATTTCTTGACACTCTTTGTTCCAGGCAATGGTCCCTGTTCACTCAAGATGGAGAAGCCTTTACCCAACAGCACTAGTGCTTAAGAAGGCAAATGGAGGGGAGAGGAAGGAGCAGACAGAGACATACTCAACACCTAATCCCTTCTACTCTCTTCTTAAACATTGTTCTGTTTAAACACAGACATTTAGAATAAATTGGTCTATTATTAGTACCTCCCAAGAATAATCTGCTGAGGGAGAAAATCGGGACCCACATACCTGGTCAGAACTGCGGTCCTTTTCTCCAAAAGAAATTTCTAGAACCCACCAGCTCTGCATATACAATAAGTTCATTATACACCCTAGTGCTTTACTTAGATGAAAGACTATCTTTTCAAAAATGACTTCTGAAATTAAGAAGTAATTAAGTTTCAAGGCCTCTAAGAGAGATCAGTGAGCAGAGAAGGTCTGTTAGGACTTGTTCAAGACATCTGAAGATACCTCCAAAGGCAGTAAGGTCTCCATGGCTTTTAAAGAGCTGGACACCCAGGTAGTGTCACAGAGAACAACCACATCTCTTTGGAAAGCCCTACCTATAGCATGTGGCCCCATGGTCATCCAGTGATCAGATGAATAGAGATTACTAAACAAAGGGAGGGAACTCCTGTGGTAAATTATTAGATTATTACAAGCACTCACTTGACAGACAAAGTACAGACAGACAATAAGAGCATTCAAAGACTTCTCAAATACAGAAAGCCAAGGAATAGAACAAAGAGATATTACTAAATTACACCTAGAAATCTAAGCTGAAACCTGCTTTTAAGATCAGCCATTCGCTGTTGGCCATAACAAACGGCATTAGGAGAGAGGTGACCAAAAACAGTAAGCGCCAAGCTGCAGCAGCCCTAAACCTTGTTCCTTTTCCTCACCTTTTGGCAAAAGAATAAGCTGTAGATGAAATGTGGTTCTTGCCAGATTACAGCTATGGCTTCCATACCCTGCAAAGTTGGAATGACCCATGCAGTAGGAAGTGTCCACATAATTATTTCAGCCACAGAGGCAGAGAGACATGGCTACTGAAACACAAGACAAAAAAATGAAAATTTCACACTATGTGTAATTATTCCCATGTTTTTCTTTTACAACAGGGATATAATTTTAAAGCAGATGAACAACAAAATCACGGGCAGGAATGCACTTGCATCTTTGTGACAGAGAAAAAATTGTGCAGTTATAACTGCTAAAATAATTGCTTTTTAATGTCATACACATTTTTGCTAATATTTAGTAGTTGTGTTCCATCCCAGAAAAACAGCAGGTTTGTGCAAATTAAATGTATATATGGAAACACACAGATAAAAGCTTGATTCAATTAATCACTAGATATAATGGGATGAATTCATCATTCTATTTATGATCTTTTTGATGTTTCTCACAATTTTTTTAGTTTCCATTTATTTTCATGCCATATCTTTCTCACCTTATTATGTACCTGCATCTTTAATTTAAATAATGCCTCATACCAACACTGACTAGAAGCCATCCAGATGTGTATTAGGCTGATGAATTTACATAATGTAAATAATTTGTTGGAAATGGATCAAGTCTTATGCAAAAATGCAAAAATTCAGGAACTACCAGCCATAGCAAAGAACAATTTTTTCTTCTAACGCATTATAAAGCTGTCACTTCCAATATACAAGCCTTTGAATATTAATGTATTAATACACAAGTCAGCAACAAGGTACCCTGTATTTGCTGTTATCATTGGTATCTTAACTGACAATTTTCTTTTTTATTTTTATTTTTTGGCCAGGAGGGGGTCGGACCAGCAGGGCCTTTTGGTCCACCCACTTTTCACCGTTTCAAAATCAAGATAGGGGATCTTGGGCTTCTGCACAGATTTCTGGCCAAAACCAGAATGCACGTACATCCCCTGATTTACAGCACAGCTTATTTTTCCTCCAAAGTCTGTCATATTAGGACAGCAGAGATCCGAGGAGTAAAAAAACAAACAAACAAACAACAAAAGCAAACAAACAAAAAAAAACCAAACCACATTTGCAACTGTACAGGCTTTTAAAGTCTGATTCATTACTTTGATTTTTGTGGTAACACAGGGTGTAAGACACCCAGCTCTTACAGACTATGGCCTCACTGTTCCAGGCATCATACAAATACAGACCAAGATGAGATTCCCTGTTGCTAAAAACTTTCTAAACTGGTTATTCATTTAAATTAAAGCTTCGTGACCTTTGGAGAAAGGTTTCACAAGCTCAAAGATTAAACAGAAAAGAATATGCACGTGATCATGCAATACACTAACTGCCCTATGTTTAAATATCACCTGGTTAGAGGGATGGCCCATTTTGATAATATCACCCAGGAATCTTCCGATATTTGAAGTGTACAAAATTGAGAATTGGTTCATAACACCATGACTTCTCAACACTGCCTCACAACCGGATAGCAATTTCAGAACAGCCATTCCTCACCTATTTTTTTTTTTTTTTTTTTTAAAGAGCTAGGCTCTTAAGACTGCTCCACCAGGAAGGTTGCTGCAACTGGATCTCCTCCCCGGAGCTGCATAGGCTGTCCTGATGAAGACAGCATTAACTCACCCTCGGTAGTGATTTTGCTCTGAACCAACATCACCTTTGCAGATCTCTGCTAGCAGGGTGAGGCCCAAATCATGTGGATTCTGTACAGCGCTGCTCCGGCTACAGATTAGTGAGAGAAATCAAATTAACGTTAGCTGTAGTGCTCCCCGTTAAGCACTTTCTAGTAATTTTAGCTAACTGTGAGATTGATGGGTTTGCATTTAATCTTAAAATGTTGATGGTTTTTCTTGAACATTCTTTGATTGTGTAGAAGTTACAGCTCTGGTTTGATGGACTGTCTGAAATCAATGCAAGTAGAAAACTGGAGTCATCCACACCCTTAGATTATAAAACAAGCGTGATTCAAAAACTCAGTCTGGAACCATGACCCACTGACTTAATGAACTAGAAACATGACATTAAAAAAAAACAACCCTGAATGAGAGGTTCCCAGGAGCATGACAAACTGATGGGTAAAATAATGTGCGGGTTGGACAAAGCACTATCAAGGAAATGCCTTGATCTTGAACTGTGGCTGTCAGATCACAGAGTAGTCTTGAGGGAGGACATCAGGTTCTCATCCGATTGCTGCTTTTAGTAAATGGTCCCAGAATATCCTATTACAGACAGAGGGTGCACACCGCTACCACAGGCATTAGCTGACTGCTCAGCTATGGCCCTACTACAATCAAATGGCAAAGCAGATGATTAAAGAGAATTAATCAAAAAAAAATTAAAGCTGTGATCTTAAGCTACATCAAATTGCCTTTTGTTCTCCAGAGCAGCTATGTAGGGATGTTGGAACTAAATTAACAAGAAAATTATAACCCTGCTCCTTTTTTTTTTTTTTTAATCTAACCTCACTGTTAAACATCATTTCATGATGTTGTTGCAGCCAGTACCTTTAGCACAAACGTTGGCCTCTACCACAGTTCCAAAACCTTATTTATTTCCGTTGTTGAAATCCAGAGAAGTTCGCAAGGGGGTTAGCAGCTCAGTTTAAGGAATGTTTGGGGGTGGGTAGGGAGGGGGGTTATAGTTAGCACAATCCACAGCATAGATGCAGCCAATTTAAACCCGTTCTCTTTTGGTAAACATGTTAGGAAAAGCAAGAGTTCCAAAAATATTTAAACTTACTAAGATATGGAGTCACACAATATCCAAAAGCTACGGAAACAAGATTGCAAGGAGGCTAGCAAGAAAATATTAAATTTCAACTTTACTAAATAAAATATCTTCAAAAGCATTTTTTTTTTTTTTTGTAAATACATTACTGAGATCACAATCAATCAGTCTGGCTACTTAGACATACATACAGCGACCCATCAGAGGATTTAGCAAAAATGAAGTACTAAATTATTCATTATTTAAGCAATCAGGCAAGGAATATGTAGCTGTAAAGGAGAAACTGCAAAACAAGAGTATTTTTCTGTTACTTCAATATATACTGTAGTTTTAACAGGGCTTTCCAGGGAAAAATCTAAACATTCTTCCCATGCACAGAATTGAGATCCCAGCTTTTAGACTTATATTTAAGTCAAATTCTTCCTGTATTTATATGCAACAGAAGAGCACGATCTGTACCTCTGAATTTAACTTATTATTTTTACTGTATTTACAGCTATGCTCTCTCAGCTGTGTTGCATTTGATTTTTTTTTTTAAGCCTCCTCTGTTACAAATCCTGACACTGTTAAGCTTCTAAAGAAATATTAGGGAAGTTTTGTCTTAGGATACATGTACTATAGACATACAGTACATGCATAAGCCCAAGGAACACAAAAAATAGCCCTGTTTGGATACACTATATTCTCAGAATGACAATTTTAAATTAATAAGCTTTAAAGTTTCACCATTTCTTCAAAAAAGCTTTGTAGCTGTAATGTACACAAACTAGATCAGAACCATTCATGTTCTCCAAGAAAAGCTCTGATGCATTTTGAATGTGCTTAAATACGTCAGCTCTAATCTTCTGCAATATTTACCCTTTTAAAATGTTTTTCCAAATTCATAATCGGCATTTTGAATGTCTTGCAGAATGTGAATACAAGCCTATTAGTCCCTGAGAATGTATCACAGCAATTAATAGCTGAAAGAACGGTGACCAGATGGGTATTATTTCACATATTTCATACAATTTTTATATATAGCTCAAAGAATCAAAATTGCATATCAAGCTGTTAAAACACAGGCAGGAAACCTTAACACTGGAATTCATACAGAACTGATACATACTATAAAATGTTAAGCAGACACCTGACAAAATGCAAATTGTTCTTTGCCACTGCATGCATCTTCAGGTCAAAGTATTAAACAGCATCAAAATAACTCATTAAAAGTGATTTTTTTTTTTTTTTTTTTTAAGTCCCCATGTCTTTTATTTTAGCACTGAATCTTTGAATTTCCTTCTGGCAGCTGCGCTAAAACCCTAAACCTTTCTGAGAGGCTGAATGACGTGATCTGGACATCATGGTTTATTAACTCATGATGGATGACCAGCACACGTTTCAAGTCTTGGATCACTGGTAAAGATTTTTACTTACTTTCAAATGCTTATTGCAAATTTCTAAACAGGAGGAGGAAAACTCAAATTAAGCCAAACATTAATGACTGAAACAGCAAGACATCAACTCCACCTAATTTAATATCAGAATTTGTTTTTAAAACAAACACTTCTTGAAGCTTCATACTGAGCAAGTTTTCAGTTGTTGGCCACAGAGCAAGCAGGAATTCTGTACTGAAAAAACTACGGTAGATGTTAATACTCATTTAAAACTATTTCCACAATGAGCTGATAGCACAGTCTGTTAAGCAGAATTTGAAGTGTTCTGCCCCATTTAAGAGCAGATTAAAGTTTCAAACCCCCATTTCCACCCTGCCATTGTGATGAAAGGCTTTCAGAATTCTTAATCCTTTTTTTCTCCCCTCATTAAAATAGTGGAACTTAAAATATAATTCTGACAGATTTAAACCATACACAGCTACCTAAATCGACAATTCTGTTACTTTCAGGACAGTGTTCAAAATAAATCAAACTTGTCAAAATCAAATACCTATAACATGCACATTAAGCTCAGTTCCATCCCCACCCCCCCACCTCGCTTTTCTAAATATATTAAAAAAAAGTTCTGAGGACAGTATGTTTGTAAACTCAACCATTCTGCAGTAAAACTGGTCTACAGGAAGCGTGCTATAAAATAATTCAGTTAAGATCCAGACCTTACAATGCTGAATTAATGAACTACAGGGAATCTTAATTTTGCTATTGCTCTATTTCTGAGCAGTTTTTAGAGATTTTAGCATGGAGCCCCTTTCCCTGGTGGGATAGCAGGGGAACTGGAACTCTGGCTTATTGCACAAACCCGCGAGCACAGCCAGGACATTGGCATCCAAAGAGCAGACTGCCAGTCTTTTGAGGGCTGACACATTTTGCTAGAGGATTTTAGCTATTTCCCCACTAGAAGGAATGGTGAATCTCATCGGATCTATTCCCAACTGGAAGTGTCTAATGGCAATTATTTCCATTACTTCCACATTTAAACTCCATCCCATTCCCTCTTGCCTGTCCTTGCCTACTCCTATCACTGTGTGAGGTCAGGGTCCCCACAGACACTTTATACTTGCTGAAAGATCCCACGCTCTATTTCATAAAGGCTCTTTATAGCTTATGTCTCCTACCTCAGTCAGTTCTAGCTGTTTTCTTTAAGATTCAAAGAGAAGGTCCCTAGGTCTACTCACTGCTTTTCTGTGACATTAATGTCAATCCTCACTCAATCCCTAGCAGGATTCCTGTCACAATCACATCAGGATCTTGATCAAGTCTACTCACCTTCCCTCGTCAAACATTTTCTCTCTCTTCTACAGAGAAATTGGACAGCTGCTTCTTGACTGAATGCCTGTAAAAGGACTTTCAATTCACGGAAGAAAAAGAAATTTGCTACACAGCTTTTATTCCTGAAGGCACCCTACTTTCAAAGGGCTATTACAGGGAGTATCGCGAGGCTACAATTGACAAGGTATTTGCTTTTTTCAACTGGGACATGGACGTTATTGTCAATACTAGGTGGAGTGAGGGGAAGTAATGTGCAATAGAAATTAACTGTTTAGTCAGAAGAAACTGTCAACTGATCTTTAGAACCTATACAGGAATTGCTAATGCTTAGCTGAACTAAAGGCCCAACAATTTCAAGTTCTGCCTCTCCATTTTAAAACAGACATGTTTGAGATCAGTGTTTATTTTTTTTTGTTTTAACTTTGGCAACATAATAACTTGAAACTGAATCTTTTAACATTTTAACCTTTTCCTTTTAATGGAAAAACTAGAGAACCCCAACAACTTCCTTCCTCAGTACAGATGTAAATACAAGGCAGGTAAACATCAGACAAATCCTTATTATTATTATTATTATTGCCAGTTGTTATAGGTGAATCGAAGTCCAGAAACATTAAGCTGTTGGTTCTCCTCAAAGGATATTTTGCCTAGTAAACCAGATACAAAACACATCTTGGCATATATTACAGTGAAAAAGTGTTGACAAATTCACATACTATTTCATTTCATTTAAGGAATAAAGTACCAGTAAAGACACAAGTTTGCTCTCCAGAGCCTTACTGCAAGCTCCTTGCTCTCACTGAGAAGTACTTACACTTGCAGACAATCCCGCTCAAATCAATGCTTCCTTTCCTTAGATGTCACGTTAAACTACTTAGGCAGTAAGTGCTGTGAATGGGGCTTGCAATCTGTTAGTAGTGTACATAAAGAAGATGGTCTGTATTTGTGAAGCAAATGCTGGAAAACAAAAATAGAACGACATCTCCTTTACAGTAAATGCAGACAGTACAACTGGCATATTTTGAAAGGCAACATATATTGGACCAGCATATGAAACTGTACTAGAGAGAGCAAGTTAATGTAGTGCTTTCCTCTGCAGAGCAGAAGTGCTCTGATTTTTTTTTAATTCATTAAGAGGTAGCAATATGAAATGCCAGTATTGCCACCAGATAACTTATGTACTCAGTTTCTGCATTGAGAAAAATCCGTTAAGGTGATATGTAGTGTCTGGTTTGAGTAGTATACTCTATATTTAAGGAAGTCTATCTGGCAATATTCATGTATATTAAAAATACACATGCACATTTTTGCAGACCTGCAATTTAGTATCTTTTCATTGTTAACTACAAAAATGTGGTTTCACAACTGCTACTGTACACTGGGACTCCTACAGTAGTACAGATAACATACAGACGTCTTACCTAGAACTGGCAATACTGTGCATTGTGCAAATTGTCTAGGACTCCAATCCTTTCTGAGCAGCAGTTAGAAGAAAATTTGAGGGCTGAGTACTGATACCAAAATACAGATTCAAATAATTTACTCTTAAAAACATTCATATTTATAGCCTCTTACAGAAAATAAACAATTCATCTCATTATCAGATATGTCCTCAGCTTTTCCAGTTCCAAGGTATACACAGGTCTCCATCCTGCAGCACAGAGTAGAAGTGCGAAATGCAAAGATGCATGCCTTGGAGGTATGGTAATGATTCTTCCAGCAGTCGCTTACAACAATCTATCATCTGTGCACTGGAAACACTGGGTTCCTTATACAGCCGATCCAAGGAAAATTTTTCAGTGGAAGTACCGATTAGCTCTTTTTCCGTAATCATCATCCTAGCAAATGAAGACAACACACAGTGACAAAATTAGAATTTTTAAAATCATAATCTTTAAAAAAATCTTGAAATAAGTATATTTATAGATTACACACATGTAAACAAAGGTATCGCTTCTTCATGTACAGGCACGGTACAGTTCAAATTTTGTGCAGGTCAATACTCACATCTGCCTCAGAAGCTAGACTGCACATGCTTCCATGACTATGGGCAATAGCATGCCTACATACTTGAAAGCCTGCATCATGAATTTTTTTTTTTTTTGCTAACCACGTAATGGGAAAAATACCAAAAGAAAAATCCTGTGAGGCTCCATTTTTAATATTAGAGATGGAAGTACTCAAATAACCTTGAGAATATAAGCTTTAAGAGTAAAACCATGTTAGGAACTACTCTGTCTTCTTAACCAAGAACAGTACTCTGCATGCCATCAAAAAAAAATGGATGACAGGTACAGTCACTTGATATGTACTAAATGTGTTAATAGCTTACTAATTTGTAGGAAGTATACAGAATATTGAATTCATAGCTTACAGATGATTTTTTCCATTCACACCAAACAAACAGTAGTAAGACAAACCACATGGCAAATTCAAGCTCCTCAGAAATACAGTTAATTTGCAGATTTAAGAGTCACTGAAACTGTGGATTGTATGATGCAGATACAGTTCGGGTTCAGCAAGACTTACCAGCTCAGGCACCGTGCCACATTAGCACAACTATACTTCTCCCAGAGCCAGCTGGGTTGTAAGAACAGCACCACTGCTGTACAACACAGACTGAGCTAACAGGCCTCCACAGCTCCAAGCTGGCTCTGTGCTGAATCAGACCTGGAAATGCAGAGGGACCGGAGTGCATTGCTACAGCTGTGCTGCACTTGGATCAGCTTGGATCTGGCTAGGTCTGACAGTGCCAGCCACCTCAGAGGTGAGATGACTGTACCTGTTTGGTGAGGCTCCAGATTCCAGAAGTGATGAAGCTGGACACCATACCACAAAAATACAGATCTGGTGCTACATCTCATCCAATATGCGCTACTGTGAGAGGAGCCAGAAAGCATCAGCGCATTTGCAGAGCCACTGGAATACAAGTCAGCCCAAACAAGATACAGACACAGCTACTGAGACTACTTGACTCATATAAAATCACTACCGAAGGGGCTCAACACCACTCTCCAGAGATGAGTGCAAGACCTCCGTGCATTTGTGCAGCACTGCACTAGGGCACTCAGATTGCTCTACAGGAACTCAGACCAGCTTTGGAAGTCAAGGCTGAACCAAAGCAAGTGAGTTACCCCAGAGCCAGCCTGCTCTCTCCACTGAGCGTATCTGCACCGTTCTCCTGAGCATGTTCTCTAATACCTGTGAGCCACAAGCTTTCCTGTTCTGTGAAACCCCAAGCTCCCTTGAAGGGTATAAAGTCAGCTGCATGTAATGAGAAATGCAGGTTTATTTTTAGACACTTCCACAGAGAGGCTTACACCTCCACAATACAAAACAGATACTTTCCAAAAGTGAAGGAGAAGTAGATTCATACTAGAAGACTGACATTATCCACACAACTAACACAATTCTGTAGAACAGCAATCTCCAAACTCTCCAGCACATCAGGTCATACAGAATTCCAGTTACACTATGCCACTTACTGCATGTAAAACATTCACCCGCATGTGCAAAGTATATCCAGCACATCTCAAAATATTTCCCTTCATCTCAGATCCCCTTTACAACGACAGGAGGCTAAGGAGAATCAGAAGTACAGAACAGGTTCTGTTTAAGGAAGCATTAAATGGAAAAGGAGTTTTCAGCTTCAATAAAAAGACAACAACAGAGGAATATGACATACACACACACACAAAAGAGGTGATAAATACAGAATGACTGTTTTGTATTACCTACAGCGTAAGAACAAGAATGCCAAATGAAATCATCAGGCTGTGGGTCTATAAAACAAAGAATACCTCTTCCCTCCTTCAATATGCACATGGTAAACATAATTCAACTCTGCAATTTGCTGCCACAGGATACATTTTGGAGCCACAAAGTGTAAGCTGGCTCAAAAAATAATTAGACAATTAAGAGGGGAAAAAAGATCTAGTGAATGCTTTTAACATGAGATAGCACTTCCAGCTTCAAGTATTTAGTTGAGTACAGACTGTTAGAAACTGGAGATGAGTACAGAGTAAAAAGAACACCATAATTTTGCCCCATTCATATAGCCTTTCCATAAGCTAACAGATGACGGGGTTTCAACAGACCTTTGATATGACTGAGTATAGCTGTTCTCAACTATTTTATAAAAACCAGCAATCATCCAACACACAGAAGAGCTGAGATATTTAGCTTGCCTCTTACATTGTTACAACACAGCTGCTTATACTCTGAGGGGAGCCCCACAGTTCTTTCACTGTTAACCTAAAGATGTCATTATTCTGGGATGAGTGTCTTTATGATGTGGGGTAACATGAGGGTTTTGGGGGAGTGAGTTACCAGATGCAAATGCATACATTTGCTACAACATCCCTCCCAACCTCTACAGACAATTCTTTTCCAGCTGTCACATACGGACAGCTGGATAGAGAGCTATTCAACAGTTATCACTTATATGGCAAAAATAACCAACCTTCAAAGCTCTGCTTGGATTGTGGAAAAACTCCACAGAACCTCCATGCTTTACCAAAGTCCATCTCCCAGATGAATCTTCCCAAGGAACCAGATCTTAACAGAGCTAAAACCATAAAGCCTTCATAAGGCTCATGCCTAAAATAACCTTCACAGAACTAGCTGGATCTTATACATCATATGCTCACGACAAAGTGTGATGTTTTGACTATTCATTAAAAGCTTTCTAAACCAGAAAAATAAACTCACAGTAACAACCTGTAAAAGGACAGTAACACCAAGTAACCCATCGCAGTGTTTTATTCAAAATAAAATCAGTATCTCTACTTCACGCTCTTAAACCTCAAAGGCACATAGAACATACAAGTTCAACAACAAAATTTACAAGTCTGCTGGATTATATTACATGTTATGGAATTAATATTAAGTGCAGGTACTGTGACTTGCTATAGTCATCTCTCATCTCACAAGCATCTGTGAAGAAGTACCAAGAAGGTGTTTTTTCCATCATTCGATCCCTAGTTTTAGTCTTCCCCTTATTATGTGCTAACTAATTTTTTCCTCACCTAACTAACAAACAACTAGAAACAATAATTCTCTCGTCTCAACTGTTTTTAGTTTTTATTTTACTGTTTTCTTTTTGCAATGTAAGTAACATTAGAAGTTTGTTGCTTTTCTTACTCAATAAAAAAGACTCTTCATTAATAAAAACAAACTCTTCTTTTGGGATGTCATTAAAAAAATTGTCTTGTAGGCAAGGATCTTCTATTTCTGAATAAAGTAGAACTATTTCTACAAACTGAAGGATGGGTATTTTCTAACAACTGTGTTCACAGAACACTTAAAATTTTAACTTAGTAAATAAAGCTGACATGTAAAGTTTTACTTTATAAACAGAAGTTGGTTTTCCATCAGAAGATCACAAATGCTTTCTTCAAAGTTCTACTACTTTACAAGTAAGAAATATGACATACAAAGATTTTCATGAGCTAAATGTATCGAGTCACATAAACACTTACTCTTCCTTTCTTTTCAGATTCTCCCTTGCTTCCTGTGCTTTTGCAATAATAAACCATCGAAGAGTTGCTGGATCACAGACTGTTGGGATGGTAAAGTGTCCAAATTCATGTAAGCTTGGTGTATATCTATCACTGTAATGAAACACGATGGAAATAAAAACCAAGGTATCTTTTTTTTATGCAAGTATTTACATGAATTACTTTCAGAATGAATTCTGAACATGAGTAAGAATATCAATAAATCATATTCAGAATAGTCGGTAAAAAATTAATCAAGTTTGGTTCATGAGAATACAGAAGCATCATATATAACCTTTTAATTATATTTCACAAGCAACTCAGTCAACAATGTTCAAAAAATATATACACCAGCACCATTAAATATAACCACACGTTGATCTGACAGCACAAAACCTTTTAGTGGTGGAGTTGCTCTTTATGTGAGAGAGCAACTGAAACGTATGGAGCTCTGCCTTGGGGTGGATGACAAGTAAGACAAGAGCTTATGGGTAAGGATAAAAGGACAGGCTAACGGGGGTGACACTGTTGTGGGTGTTTACTACAAGCCACCTGATCAGGAAGAGGAAGTCAATGAGACCTTCTACAGACAGATGGAGATAGCCTCACACCAGCCTCCCCCCCTGGTTCGCATGTGGGACTTCAACCTTCCTGACATCTCCTGGAAAAACCACACAGCTAGGCACAAACAGTCCAGGAGGTTCCTTCAGAACACTCACAACAACTTTTTGACACAGGTGGTGGATAAGCCAACAAGTAGAGGTGTGCTGCTGGACCTTGTACTAACAAACAAAGGACTGGTTGGAGATGTAAAGGTTGGCGGCAGCTTTGGCTGCAGTGACCATAAGATGGTGGAGTGCAGGATCCTGCAAGGAGGAAACAGGGCAATAAGTAGGATTGCAACCCTGAACTTCAGAAGAACAAACTTTGGCCTCTTCAGGGACCTACTTGGAAGAATCCCATGGGTTAGGGCCCTAGAAGGAAAAGGGGTCCAAGAAAGCTGGTTAATATTCACACATCACTTCCTCCAAGCTCAAGTTGGGTACATCCCCGAGTAAGAAGTCAAGCAAAGGGGACAGGAGACCCACATAGATGAGCAAGGAGCTCCTGGAAAACCTCAAACAGAAGAAGAAAGTATACGGAATGTGGAAAAAGGGACAGGCCACTTGGGAGAAATCTAGGAACACTGTCAGTGTATGCAGGGATGCAATGAGGAAAGCTAAGGCCCATTTGGAATTAAATCTGGCAAGGGTTGTCAAGGACAACAGGAAAGGCTTCTTCAAACACATCAGTAGCAAGAGGAAGACTAGGAAAAATGTGGGCCTGATACTGAATGGGGTGGGTGCCTGTGTGATGAAGGATACTGAGAAGGCAGAGTTACTGAATGCCTTTTTTGCTGCAGTCTTTACTGCTAAGGCCAGCCCTCAGGAATCCCAGACCCTGGAGATGAAAAAGTCTGGAGGAAGAAAGATTTTTCCCTTGGTTGAGGAGGATCAGGTTAGAGATCATTTAGGCAAACTCGATACCCACAAATTCACGGCCCTGGATGGGGTGCACCCACGAGTGCTGAGGAAGCTGGTGGATATTATTGCCAAGCCACTCTCCCATCATCTTTGAACAGAGGAGGTGCCTGAGGACTGGAGAAAAAAAAGTCACTCCAGTCCTGAAAAAGGGCAAGGAGTAGGACCCAGGAAACTACAGGCCAGTCAGCCTCACCTCCATCCCTGGAAAAGCGATGGAACAGCTCTTCCTGGAGGTCATCTCTAAGCAG
>VXAA01002804.1:80244-138125 GCA_013399115.1 Anseranas semipalmata | reverse complement strand
GGCCGGGGCTCGGTCCCCTGAGGCCCCGCGGGGGTCCCCGGCGGCCCCAGCGCCGCGCTGGTGACAAATGTCGGAGAGGCGTGAAGGCCCCGGTCCGCGCCGGGGGCGTTTGTGCGGGCGGGCGCGGGGCTGCCGCCCGTGGCAGCCGGGGTCTCGCCCCGTGCTTTTCCGGTTTGGCCTTGGATGAGCTGCAGCGGCCCGGGGCCCCGGCTGTCCGCAGTCGTCCGCCCGCAGCGGCGATCCGAGCCGTTTGCGAGACGTGCAGAACCGAGATCCGGCACGCTTTGATTCGCACAACCTTTTTTTTTTGTTTTTTCCCCTCGATAAGAGGCGAGAAAAGGCATTTTTAATCCATCGTGTGCACTCGCAGTCGAGCTTGCAGGGGCAGGAGGTGGAAATCTGTCTTCAGGGGGCTGCAATGGTACTCTCCCAGCAAGCGCTCACAGGGGTGTGTTAAATAACAGCTATCGTCTCGTTATTTTTCCCTTATTCCACCTGGAGGGAAACGTGCTATTGCAAAAGTTTATCGGGCTGACAAAGGGAAGCCGCAGACACGTACTTTGCAGTTTATCAGCGAGTAGAGAGCTGCCTCCTGTCCTCCCTCGCCACGGAGTCCCACGGGGTGAAGCAGTAGTTACCGGTCTGGTTTTCAACCCCCTCCTATTTTAAGCTCTCTTAGATATGGTAGGCTCAGGCTTTGCAGCTCTTTTCTTCAGAAGTCAGGATCTTGGTTTGTAGCTGTGAATTTTTCATCCCATGTACCGTCCCGTTCAGAGCGGACTCCTGACTCGTCTGCCGGGCGTCACAGTTCTTTCTGAATGTTGCTTTGGCCAAAGCTAGCACGAAGGGCCGTGTTCATGAGGCGGATTCTTTCCGGTGAGTACCCCTGCTTCAGGAAGATGAGTAAATACTGTGGTTGGATTTTGAGGATTTGGTAGGCCCGTGGTGTGTAATGAGCTGTAGCTGTGCGTGTGGAAAGAGGTTACTGAGTTCTGTGCTTCAGTTCTGTGCTTCACTAGTAACTGCAGCTGGAAAAAGGGCTTCCTAATTCTTCCGTTTCCTTCATGTAGGTGTACGCTTCTGGTCTGCTGAATTACCCCTTGTTTTCTTTTCTTACTGGAACATTAAATATTTGGTTCAGTCGCAAGCCAAGTATTGGGTATGGGAGGTGAGAAGCAGTCGGCGGGCTGTACTGCAGAATTTACTGTTGTAACACTTCATGTGACTACTGTGCAAGATTTTCCTTCTGTTCTGATCTCGTTGGAGCTTACAGATGGGCCTGTTCTTCTGCTGGTGTACCCTCCTTCCCGGAAACAGTTGGAAAAGTGTGAAGATGAGATCCTGTAAGGCATACTGGGAACAAATACAGCATAGTTAAACTGCACCGTCAAAAATACAGGCTTGGGGGAGCAGACTTTATTAGTCAAACTGGGTTAAAACTGAAGGGTGTAAGCAGTAGGAGCGATAGTGAGTTAGGGCTTGATTAACTGGGCAGGCATGATGAGAGCAACAAAGTCAGCGTGAGAGGCATCAAAGGCAGGAGGGGAAACTGCAGTGACGCCGTGTGCTCAAATTCTGCGCGCATGTCGTAAACAGGTGCCAGTTCGGTGTGCTTCAGTGCCACTGGTGGCTCGGAAATGTTACGCCACCAGTAAGAAGCTATTTCGTTTCACGGGAAGCTCGAATCATTCTTTTGCTTTCTGAGGTATTAATTCTTACAGAACAGCTCTGCTGTTGTCAAGCTTTATGGCCGTAGTACCGTGTGTCGTCATTGTGACAAGCTGGTGGCATGCCAGGCTACTAATGCGCATTGCTTCTCTGCTAAATAGGTCTTGTGCAGCGGTTGGTGGCTTTCAGAGGAAAAGGTATGCGTCGGTGTTGGTGATGTTGTGATACCTTTGTAGGGAAAAGAGAAGATGGTGAAATTCAAGCATTTCAAACGGCTTTCTTTGGAGTCGAGCCTGTGGACTCCAAACACAGTAACTAGCTCCAAAATGTATTAGTGTGTTTCCTAGTCAAGGTTTAGGTTCCTTCTGGGTGATTTTAAAGAACAGCTTCAAAACAAATATTGTTTGTGGAACTATTCATGAATGTATGCGTGTTTTGCATGCAGAAAAGCTATGCTTTTGTTTCATCGCTGATTCTATCACCTTTTTTCTGCTTCCACTACCAAAGAGGGTTCATCTGTGAAGCTGTCAGAGATCAGTTGTGATCACCAGAGCGTAGCGGTCACCCAGCAAGTGCATTCGTAACTCCCATGGGAGGCTGTAAGTCGGGCAGTTACCTCCTAGAGAAAGTGCTCTTGGTTTATCTGGGACTTGTTTCATGCCAGCAGCTAGAAGAATAGCTTAGGAAAAGGGTCTCCTTCCCAGAAATGCTGTTTTGCTGGGTGTTGGTCTTTAAAGATGTCGTATGAAGTCAGCCCTTCAGTCGGAGGACTGCAAGCAGACTCCTCAGACGTTGATTTAGCTCCGAGGCAAGGCGCTCTCCTTTCCTGTTGTCACTAGGCCTCAGAAATGCGTAGCAAAACGGGAAGCATACAACAGCAGCAGCAGATACAAAAAAGCCCGTGCCCCTGTTCTGCGTGAGGCAAATATAGCTCGCAGAAATGGAAGGAGGCCGTGGGCGTCTGTAGCTTGAGTCTTTCTAAGTTTTTCACAGCAGCATCCTGGCTTTTGTTTTGTAGCCCCCATTACCACCTTCCAAATTATTTTTTTAGCACTAAGTGCTGTCATTTTCTTATGCCTAAAGCTTCCTCTGAAGAACTGACAGCGGTTTAAGCCTTCCATATTGTAAGGAATCAAGTCTGTCTGGATTGCAGGATATCTGGCCAGGTTGCTGGTGAGCTATAGGTTATTCTGGCGCTCTCGGTTACCAAGGAGCTCGCTGCTGAAGTATCAAAGCAACCCACGTTGACTGTGCACGTCACGCAGCCGACCTGGTGGCCCCGAGGCTCGATCGGGTCCCGTGGTGGTGAAGCCACCGAACGTGGCAGGAGGCGGCGGCAGCTTCTTGCTTCTACAGCCCCCGCTGTCCCGAGGCGCTGGAGCCGCTCGAGCCGTGGAGCCGCGGGGGACGACGGAGGAGGACGCGGTAAGGCCGAGCGCGCCGCCGGTGCTGCGGCAGGCAGGAAGCGCTCGCGCTTGCCGAGGTCGCTTCTCGGGGAGGTTTGCGAGACCAAGTGGGGAGCTGGAGCTGGAGCGTGTCCTCCCCGCCCCCAGGCAGCGCCTGCTCTGATGCTGCCGTCCACGCGTCGGAGCCGGGCCGCTGGTGCCGCAGCCTGAAGTTCTGTCCGCTTTCTGTGTGTCCCCTTAAAGTACGTAGTTTAAAAACAAAAGCAAATCTTTTTCAAACCCTTCTGACTCACTCTACAGTGTAGAGAAACAAGAGAATAGGAACTTGTAAGCCGTAGCCTCAGCTCTTAACAGCTGGCTTCCTTTTTTGGCCTCCAAGTCACGTAACTTTTTCTGCCCCTCTCGAGTATTATCCCCATTTGATTAAATCGTCAAACGAGGGCTAAGACTTCGTGCCTGCCTTTCACCTAGTTACCGTCTCTGCAGCAAAGCCTCCGTGGCCGCGGAAGGTGGCACAACGTGACGCACGGCCGGCTAGCGCGGCTCTGCGCGCTGTAAGGCTGGCCTCCAGCGCCGCGGTCTGCCTGCGGTGCCTGCGCGGGGTTAGCAAACCTGGGTGTTGGTTCTTCAGCATCTGTAAGCAGCGCGTTACGTGTGCCGTGTTTCGAAGACCTGGGTAGCTCTGCAGTCTCCAGTCAGTCTGAAAGGTACTCGGGCAAAATTGTTGAG
Source organism: Anseranas semipalmata (assembly GCA_013399115.1). Lineage (NCBI taxonomy): Eukaryota > Metazoa > Chordata > Aves > Anseriformes > Anseranatidae > Anseranas > Anseranas semipalmata. The sequence goes on along the minus strand of VXAA01002804.1, from coordinate 134,322 downwards.
CCTCAAGATCTGCTGAACTTATCTTGGAAAGCCTCCTGCTAGATGATGTTCGTGGCAATCTGCTGAGAGATGAGTGGTGGCTGTTGGGTTATTTTAGTGGAAAAGCATTAAAACCTGGCATGTACAATTAAGCTCATGCAGTGGGGTTCAGTGCTGCAAAGAGCTTGCTCAGTGTGCAGGTACCCAAAAGCTCCCAGAAATTGGTGGTCTGATAGATTATTTTAATGCTCATTATTAGGTGTTGCCTTTTAGATCAGGAAGAAGGATCCGCTATTACTGTATGCAAAATAGAGGGGGAAAAAAAATGAAAAGCAGCTTTTACATCTGTAGGCTGATACCTGGCTGGTATCATAATGTGTCCTAAAATCCTTCCAAATCATTATCCTTTATCAGTCAGCAGGAATTCCCTGTTAGTAACTATATTTGTATTTGGGTCACTGCTGCCTTGACCTTCTCTGCATCCCAGATGTTAACATGGCTGTCCTCTACTTTTTTTTGAGAGAAATGAGGTGTTTGCCAGCTTTATTTTTTCAAAATAAAATGCTTAGAGCACCACTTGCAGAGGTAAAGCATGTAGTATGTGTCTCTTCTGAAAGGTCTGGTTGTTCCAAAACAAGCGCAAATATTAACAGTTTGGTAGAGAAAAAAACAATTGCCTTCTTCCAGAAGGGTTATCGTGTTCACGAAGTTACTTGGTCGGAGCCAGGCAGCCCCTGGGTTTCTTTCTGTGGCCAGAAAGATGGAGGTAAGAGCTCTGCCCTCTGGAAGGCTGGGGATGGTGCTGGGTCTCCTCTCTGAGCCTGGGCTGAAGCTTATGAAAGGTGTTTCAGCTGTGAAGCAAGGTTTCTTCCAGCCTTCCCCCGACACCCACATATTTTACTGCTTTCTTGAACTGTGTTTCTGATTCCTATTTACAGACAGGAGAGAAAACTTTCACTCTACCCAAAATGCTTCTGGCTCTTTTAGCAACATTGGAAATTCTTTAGCCCCCCCCCCCAGTCTTCCCTGATCCCTCTCCCATGGGGATCATGCCCACAATTACATTTCTTTTACACTTTTCCAACACTCTGCATTCACACTTCAAATCCTCTTTTATTTGTTTCAGCATTTCCAAGTTTGTAGCTGGGTCTGCAAGTCTGTGTCTGTTTTTAGCAGTTTGATTTAATATTTTATTACAGCTTTAATTGCAGCATGAATTTCTTTCAGAGAGGGTTCGTCTTGTTTCCTTTTTGTCCCTTTTTTTGCAAAAGGAGCATACTTGTGTGTACTGGCTTGTCAGGATGCCAAAGTCATTGAAGGCAGGGGATGTTGCCTTCTAGATAAAAGTTTTTGTTTTTTCTTCCTTATGGGAGATAATTTTTTCTGAAAATTCTGTGTTTTGCTTGGTTGATACCGTCCTGCTTCAACGGGTACAAAATAGTGATTTCTTCTCTGTTGCAATACTGCCAGTCCTTTTCTTATGGGCTGAGGGCAGCTTTTTCCACTGCAGCTTGCCTGCATGGTTGTTTGCCGGGGATGGTAGCTGGTGCCTACAAACAGTGTTTGAAGTCAAGGTCTGGAAGGGCTTCTGCAAGGGGAGCTGCTCTGCAGCGCCAGGCCTGGGCTGTTGTCCCCCTCCACGTACCATAGCCCGGTGTGGGGGAGAAGACTGAATTATCCCCAGCTTCTTGGGTTTCTTTTTGCAAACATGAAGAAAGGAAAGAGGAAGACGATGCAATCCGTAGCCTGTGATCTCTGCTGTGCAAGCGTCAGGTAGGCGCTCAGCAGCGGGGCATCGCTGCTCTCATCCGTGTCTGGGGCTGCCTCTGCTCCCGCAGGGAAGCCGGGACACCAGGAGAACCAGTTTGCTCCGTGGTGGGGAGAATGTCTGACCGTGCCCGGAGGCTGCTCGCAGCCGTTCCCGGAGCTGCAGGAGGTGCGAGGGTGAGGAGCAGGCTGCTGGTGTGAAGCACCCCAAAGTGCAGAAGCATTGTCGGTATCAACATCTTGGTTTTCTTTAAGTGGACTAGATGTTTTTCCTGAGTGTGCTGTTCTTTGGAAGCATTAAAACAGGGTCTTGCAGAATTATTCCCATGGTGTTATCCACGTTAGTTTCGTATACGCTCTTAAATGCCCAACACAAGTTTTAATGCTCTTGGCAGGAATTAAATTTGTAGTGCTGCGGATTTTTCTTCTCTTTGACGGGGCCTTATAAAACATCATGTCTTTGTGTACTGTAACCACCTCCTTGGAAATCAGGTTTGGATGCTGTAATACTGGGCAAGGTATAATCCTTCTCCTAGGTTTTCTGTAGCATAAACCTTGCTTTGATGTCCCTTTGTCTGATGCTGGGAGAGTTTTTCACCAACGTAATGGGATTTTTCAGTGCAGTTAAAATCTCAGCAGGGGTTGGCTTTGTGTAGATTGAGCTGCATATGAACAGAAGTGCCATTTTAAGAAATATGCTGAATAATTGTTTTCTTGTTACATTCACTTTCTTCTTTGCTTGTTGTAGTACTTTCAATTTCCAAGTGTGCATATGTGCATACTTTCAGAGCCTCCTAAAGTTAGGATTGCAAGCGACTGCAATTCAGAGTCCTTGTCCACGTGTTACTGAATTGTCTGCAGGTTCGGATAAATAAGGGTTTGTATTTGCAGTCTTGCAGGCAGTGAAGTATTTGAGAAGTGTTTTGGAAAATCTGTTAATGCTTCTTGGACAGCTTGGTGCTGCTATGCGAGCATGCCGGGTTTACGACTTCGGTCACATCTCAACTCTTTTCCAGTCTCCTCCTCCCTGGTCGAAAGAGCTACCACACTTGAATGAGTCACGAGCAGAAAGCTTTTTAACATTAAGAGTCAAATAGCCATCTGTAAGAGCAAGAACAGCGTTCTTGGGAAGACTCGGTTAAAACTTGAAGATTGGTGTTTGTTTTAAACTGACTTCAACTAAAAAGGCCATGCTCTGATGCATCTTCTGTAAGTTCATCTTACGTGCTGCTGCTCAGCTGTTTGCTGTGGGCCATTTGAGCCAGAACGTGCACGTATTTTTCCTAACACTTCGGAGTTTTTGATTTCTTCCTGGCATACCCTCCCACCCCGGCATACTTCTGTCCAAAATAGCGTGGCCTTGGGATCCTTTCCCCACCCGCCTTTTTAAAACTCAGGTTACTTGCGATAAAATGCCAGGGGATCTCAAAACGAGCGTTATCTCCGAACGGGTAAGCTGCGTGCCTTGGGTTGGGCAGCCCTGCGATGCTGTCCGTGCAGGCCCGGGTTCCCCTCTGCAGAGAACGGGGAAGCGATTCGCGCCCTGCAGCCGCTGCCTCGGACCTCGGGTGGTCCCGCGGCAGGGGCAGGGACGTCCTGCAGGGCATCGCGGGCTCGTTGGTGAGGTGGAAGGACGGGCCGTGACGCTGCCATTGCAAACCTGTGCCCTGCCGATGTGAGCTTCTAGACTTCCCTGGAAGATTTTAAGCTGCTGGTGTACACCGGGAGAGGAACACAGCACCGTGTGGAGTTGTATCTTATCACTTCAGCAACTGCTAGTTTGGGGAAATAATGTGTTGCCAAGCCTTTTCCAGCAGCTAAAGCACAATAAATCAATTAGCAAGTCATCGCCACGTGACCAGCCCGTGTTCCCCGGGCTGGCGGTGGCCTGTAAATCGCAGTGTGGCCGCAGCTGCCGGCGTGCTCTTCCTCAGCGACAGCGTGCCTTGCGATGGTGCTACGGCTAAAGCTTACTTTGCTCGTGCCAGGTTGCTGTGAATATTTTATTCATTTGGTGGCTTTCTAAAAGAATTTGTAGATGTTGAATTTTGCTGCTTTATGCTTGCTGCGTTTCCATGTATTATTGAGCATCTTTTGTGAACAGCAAAGCGAATACTAAACACTTTGCTTCCTCCGGGGGTGACTGTCTTGATCGTTACCAGTTCAGAAGGGATCTGACTCGGACACCCGAGCCTGTTAATCAAAGTTCATCTTTAAAACCCGAAGCCTGGTTAACTGAGCCTGCCTGTACAAGAAGATTTAAGAAATATGATCCCTTAGGTATTCCAAAAGGTGCCTGATTACTTGTGTGCCTGGCCGTGTTTACGGGTAAGGTGATCTCTTTATCCTGTTCGAGAAATCAGCTTATCGCTGCTGCCTCTCTGTAGCCTGCTCTGCGCAGCAGTGGTCAGCCTATGGTCGTTTTTAGTCCTCGGCTGATGTTTAAATAAAACATATTGATTCCTGAAGTGTAAGCTGGCATTTCTATATTGGTGAGCTGTAGAGGCAGGAGGCTGCAGCTCTCGTGCTGGACATCAGCTTCATCACAGCAGAGGAACTGAGTGTAGTGCATTTGCTGCCTTGCTTCACTCCTCTGATTGTCTTTAGATAGAACAGTAATTCATGACTTTTATGGTAGATTTTTGGCTTAAATTGTGGCGTAAGAGAAATGAGTTTGCAAAATCAGCATCTCATCAGAGAACTGCTAGAGTGGCAGCTCTTGAAACGAACGAGCCAGATGACGGGGTTGTATTCTGCAGCCAGAAAATCTCTTGAAATGGCACCGGGAGCCTGAACTGTCTTCAAAGCGCAGAGTGAAGCTAAGCCTAGTTTCAGTTCATTAAACCACAAAAACATGTCTGAAATGCAACAAGGAAACTGAGAGTAAAGACGGAGCACGCTCGATATCATCAGCAACGTACTGCCGGGGAGCACGTACGCGATGGGCTGTGTGCTGTCTCCGACTCGAGGACTTTTGGGTGAGCCTTGTAGTCGTGCTGTTACGGAGACCCTTGGAATGCGTGTGAAAACCCAGACTTCTAAATCTGATAGCTGGAAATGATTAAATACAGCAAGTAACACTGCCTTGGAGCTGCACAGCTCCGCCTCTGCGTAGCATGCATTCAGCTTTTCTAGAAGACGTTTTGGGTGTCGTACAGCTTTTTTTTTTTTTTTTTAGCACTCCATAATTCTGATTTTGTTCCTAAAAATAATACTGTGCTTCGGTTCTTTCATGAACTTCACCGCGTGGAGTGGCCCAAAGCTGCTCCGAGGGTTCACTGAAGCAGCGGCGACGTCTGTGCTTTGCTGACGGCAGCAGAAGGAAGGCTTCTGTGAGCCACGCCAGCAGGCTCGAGGTGACCCGCCATCTCCTGAGACTGTAATTAGTAACTCTAGGTGTTCCTCGTCACGTTGTGGCAGGGCTCAGACAGGGAGGGATGCCGAAAGACGCCCTAGTAATTGTTAAAGTCAGTGTGTAAATAATTACATCAGGACACGTGCACGTGTTAGATATGTGTATAATTAAAGTAGCTCCCACTGTGTGCTTACAAATGATCTGCAACACTAAATAATATGTATATAGGGAGAAAATACAACAGCTAAAGTGCAGTGTTTGTGTGTATATGTAACTGTACTAGTAAGCAACTGCACAAAATTGGAAGCAGAAGGTTCCCAGGTGGAAGAGGACAGGGCAGTGTCATTTAGAGGCAGCAAAGACAGGGAATTTACTTTATTATACCAGCGGCTGCCACTGTGGTGTGTCTGTCTTTTCTTTTTTTAACCCCATCCACTGGCTTACTGATGGCATTATGGGAATTCCTGCTGGGAACACTTCGAACCAGGGGTCGGGGTTTCATGTGCCCGTTACCAGCGCAACTGGCAGATGTAGCTGATGCTCCTTTTAGCCCGGCTGCCTAAAATGCGGTAAGATCCAGGCCCTAAGCAGGAGGAGGCTGACTTGGGGTGGGCTCTCTCTTATACTGGTGGTGGTAGGAAGGAGAGATCCCACCCATCCCCTCCTCCTGGGGGGCTTACATCCGCGTTCACGGTGCAAGGGGCTGCCTGCCCCTCGGCCAGGCTGCCTGGGGTCACATCCGTCCCCAGGCTCCGAGGAGGCTGGTGCAGTGCTGCCTGCCTGGAGGACAGCTGGGGGCACCTTGGTAATGGTGCAGCTGCAATTAACATCTTACCAAAAACAAAAAAAAGCCTTTTAGAGGGATTGCCTTAATTTTGTCTTGGTGATATCCATTTCCAAGTGCATTAAAAAAAAAACCTCTTTACAGTTATCATCAGCCTGAGTTGCTGTATTTAGAGCATAATTTGTATGATCGATTCTCTGCTGAGCTGTTAATAGCAGCCATTAAAAGGTTAAAGCTTGGGGTTTTATGGCAAAGCATTAGACAAAAGCTTTCCTCTACCAGAAACAATCACTTTCCTTTTTAAAAGCATTTATTTATGAAAATAAAATGTGACGATCTGGCATGGCCACTGAAGCTGATGTTTCGGAGCTGTCTGAAGCATATGACTATCCTGTTTTGTAGGTTCAGTCTTTAGAGAATGTAAAATGAAATAGGAAAAAATAAAAGGCAAATATACTCTGAGTGAAAGCTCTTCTGGAGAAAAATTTAAATAGCTTTATAAGCAGTTTCATAGTTTCCAGAATGATCTTTTGTAAGAGGGGGAACGTCTTTGGTTTTATGCAAACTAAAATTAGCGTTGTATCTTCTATTAAAGTAAATGTGCACTGTCTGCATAGCAATCCAAAAACAATTCCTCTGTCTGGCAACAGCTCTTGTTAATGCAGCCCCAAATATTTATGATCTATATGCTGTCCTGTGTATTCTTTCTCCCACTTACTCTGCGGAGTTGGATGAGTAACTCATCCTACCCGAATGCTTTGGTTGCAGGCTAGGGGCTGAATCAGGCTTGTGACTGAGTCCTGCTTTAAGCAGCAAGGTACGAAGATTTTGCTTCGTTAGAGCCTTATGAAATGCAGTGAATGGGAGTTAGAACAGCCCAAAATGTTGTAAGTGGGCAGCTGTTAATATTTTTCCCTTAAGAGAAATCAGTTAATGGCTCTTACATCTTCAAATGTAATTTTACAGTAGCCCTGAAATCAGCTGGTTTTGTTGATCCTTTTTATTTTTTGGTGCTTTGCTGGATGGAGGATGTCTTTAAATGTGCCAGTACTTGATAGCAGACCTAGTAATTCCCATCCAAAGAGGAAGCTGTACTCTCAGCTGTGAATCTCTCATTTTTCTGGTTGTATGGGTATTAAAGGTTGGAGCGCATAGATAAATGGTGTGAGTAAGCAGCTACACACCTCTGGGCTGATAAGTTATTGAAACACCCTTAACAAACTTCACGAGACAAAACGGGGACGGTAAGGGCACAGCCTGCCGGTGGCCCGGGTGGGTGGGCTCCCACCCTGATCTCTATCAGGCCATGGACCCCATGGGGCAATGCCAAGAACCGTGGCCCCGGGGCAGATCTGACGCTTGCCCCATCCATGTGCCGCAGCCCCGGAGTGGTTAACTGCAGATATTTTGGGGGAGAATCTGCCATGACACGTCACTCCCGGATGCTATCTTGAAAACAATTTCTAGGGTCAAAGTATGGAGTACAGGAGTCTAGCCAGCGGTGCGCTCGCATTTAGATGCTCTCGCTTTCTGTCGTGTGTCACCCCCTCGTTCACCCAGCCACGTTGTGACCGATGGCACCAGCTTTGGCTGGAGCATTGGCTGCAGCTGGCAGCCGCTGTGCGCGGCGGCCCGAGGGTCCCAGCCCGATCGTAGCGCTCAGGGAGTTGGAAGCAGCGGAGCTGGCGTGCGTGGTGACTTGGTAAATCTGACCTCGACTGTTTTTAGCGAATTGAGGAGTGTTTCGTGGTAAGAAGCTCCCGAGGCTTGCTCTGCAAACAGGATTTTTAGAAAAGTGTGGTTTTTCTCAGCTGGTTGACAGAGGAGAGCAAATGGCATTTCCTGGAGGCTTTATCTAGCCTGCAGACACCGGGAGGCATTGGTGGGGAAGGAGGGGATTTACAAGTTGTGAAAACAAGTGAGAAGTCCTATTTTAGTAGCTGAATATTTTGTAATGCCTCGTGAAGGTGAGGCAAACTGCCAGCCCTTGCCCAGAAACCCTATAGTAAATTTTGCTTGACTTTCCTTGAAAACGTTTAGTTTTAAAATTTGTACGTGACCCAAATGGCTGACTTTCAGACCAAACAGCGGCTGAACCGAGTGCCGATGGTTCTGGCTGCCGGTGGGGTTTGATCTTGTCCTGACTGTCCTGTCCCATGCAGGGCTGGGGCACTCCTTAACGTGTCCCTTTGCTGCTCAGGATCAGGAGGCTTCAGCGCTTCTCTCCCGGACCCTGGCGATACTTTGCTGCGCCTTTGTCCTTTCCTTCAACGCAGGGTAAGCACCGAGTCCTAGAAGAAAGCAAACTGCGTGTTAATGTGAGTGATAACACTGAGGTGCAGCTGGGAATATTACAGCCAGGCACAGCCGCAGCTCCTCAAACAGCTCTTGGTGTGCTGTGGCCTCACGGGGCGATCTGCTTTCTGGGGTGCCTGGGTAGGTGCAGGAACTTCCCTCTGCAGCTCCCCGGCAGCGCGTCCTCTTTACACAACGACCTAGTTAGCGCAGCCTTTGCTTGCGGGGTGGATGATTACCGCGTGCTCCAGGAGCGGTTAACTTGAGGGATACCCAAAAGGCACGAGCGAGCGCGGGATGCTGCTCCCCACCTTTCAAGCTGTGCCCATAGCTAGAGCGGGGTGCGCGCGGCGTGGCCGGCAGGCAGCACCCGGCGAAGCCTGGCAGGCTTTCCTGTTTGCGGAGCCTGGTGTGGGCTGGGTTTTGATTGCTTCAGACAACTTGTGCTGCTCCACCTTCCTTTGGCAAAACCTCCAGAACAGCAGGGAGAAGTCAAATGGGAGAATAAAACAATCTGGGAGGTCACGCTGCTTCTTTCTGCCCGAGTTGGGTTCTAGCCAGCTTTGGCTTTTTGCATGAAATCCTGTTTGGGGAGGCCTGTTAGGTGACTTCTACCTCGGCCTGTCCCTTGCCAAAGGGAAGGTTGGGTAGTGCAGCTCCCGGCTTGGACACCGTAACCCCAAGCGAGAAGCATAGGCTGCCTCTTTCGTACGTGGTGGCCAGATGCACGCCGAGTCTGTCCGCAGCTGAGACATGCTTCTGGCAAACAAACCATAACGCTAGCCTTGTGCTCTCCGTTTCCTTTTTGCTTTTGACACTTTGAATACTGTGGTGGTGCTGTTTATATACAAGATTAAGTGTGGTCCTAGGAGCAGGCTCAGCTGTCTTCAAAACCTCGGTGCTGAGGTAGTTTGAAGTCAGGAGGACGTGTCAGAGGTTCAATATTTATGAAATCTCCGCAACTTCTGAAAGTAGGAAATAAATCTTGAATCTTGGCCTTGAAAAAAGTTGATTTATCTCAACTACTCTTCCTGAAGAATGATTAAATTAATGATGCTAAACCAATCACGTCCTAACATCCCTGAGTGAGGAGCTAACGCTTCTCTGTGAATTGAGGTGGTCGGTGGAGGGCAGCACAGAGAGAGCAGTGCTTTCTTTGGAGGAGTTTGGCCGCATCAAATCGATGCGAGCAAAGCTTGGAAGTCCCTTTTTGGGTGCCTGGCATCTGAAATTGCTGGTGAGACTTGATCTGTGTTGAACAGCAGAGAAGTGAACTGCAGGGATTTACCAAAATGCCGGATTTGTATGTCTCCATCTAGTTGGGAACAAGTAGGTTGGGAAGGAATCTGCAACAGCGTGAAACATCCAGGAAAGAAACGCATAGAAACGGCAGCGTGGCTATAGCCTAACGTCACAAAAACAGTTCAAGGGGAGTTCTTAAAATTGAGCTCTTATCCCCAGCGTTGCTGTTATCTGGGCAGTGGTGACTGACAGAAGGAGACTGCTCAGCGCCTGGAAGGGCCGGCTTCAAGGTGAAGTTTACACTGCAAGAGACTGTTTGCAGACACTCCATAAAAATGGATTAAGGAAGTGATAATGGGTGCTTGATCTTGCTTAAGTTGACAAAGTGGCTTTGACTTGATTGTAGGTTATTTTAAGCCAATTGCCCACTAACAGAAAAACTCATTCTTTTTTTTTTTTTTTTTTTTGCTAAAATAGTCCTTGCTTTCTAGAGCACATATTTAACGGGAAAAAATAAGGCAGCGGGGAGGCAAAACGATAGGCTGAAATCCAGTGTTCCTTTACGAAGTAATTGGAAATGCAGCGTCCCACAGAGCATCCGTTTCAGTTGTTCGGAGGCAGCTGAATTTGCGGTCCCACGCTGCTGTGTGGAGTTGTTGGTTCTCCTGGGGCCAGGTTAGGCGAGGAGATGCTCCTGCTGCGGTGCTCACTGAGGAACCTCTGCTGGACGTGGAAATGGGAGCTGGCAGAAGCACAGGGTGCCTGCAAGCTGTCTCGCTCCCTCGGCTCTCCACAGCTCGTCTCTTCGCAGAAGACTGCCAGTCAAGTTTTTTGCTTGTTTTCATTTTTAGAGGCAGAATTTTCAGTTTTCTTCAATGGTTTGCATCATTTCTGTGCAGAGGAAGGCTGGGCCTTGAATCTTGCTGCATTTATTATTGATAGCATGAGTTGAAAACCTTACAGGAATGACTAATAGCGTGCTCTGTGCTGTAGCCGTACTGTTTTCTAAGGCTATCCATTATCAGGGAAGTGCAGTGCAGATAAAGAGGCGAACCTCAGTGTGGAGATGTTACAAGAATAAAATCATCTCGGCTCCAGAGAGTCACAGAACTGGAGTAACCTTGCAACTGCTGTGTACTAATCCTGATTTTTTTTTAGGGCTTGTACATACTGAGCTATAACTGAATATTTCCAGTAGTAAAAGCTAAATTTGGGGGTGGAGAAATGCTGTTCTTTAATCAAACTTCTGAATACTTGCATAGCGCTTCTCAAAGTACTGGAAATTCCTTCATCTTTCAAGCTGCTGCTTCCACGGCACTGTTGGTGTTGCAGGTGACAGGGTGGCACCGAGGCAAAGATAAGAATAGGCGTCAGGCCGAGAGCATCTCGACTTGAATTTGCTGTCTTTGTGAGAATTATTTGGCAAGGATGAGCTAACTTGTATCTACTAACCACCACCAAAGGAAAGAAGGGAACTTCTCATATCAGTTTCATTAGTTAAAGCAGCTGAGCAAGTGGCTGCTTTAAGGCACATCAGAGCTTCCACCTGGACAAATCTTGTTGCTACATGATGCGTTGCAATGAGCAGTTTAAATTCCAGATTGTTCTGCCCTCTACCTGGACTTGAATTTAGCTTTTCAGTACATCTGTAGCATGAATGATACCGACCTCCAAGTGCTGTCTTCTGTCGGAATCATCTATGCTGGAAACTGAGTGCAATTCAAAATGGAAATTTGCTTTAACTCCTTTCTTTAAATGTTGTTCCCAGGCATCTGAAGAGGCCTCGCTACGGGCTTTGGAGAGCTTAATGACAGAGTTTTTCCACAATTGCACAACGAATGAGCGGAAACGTGAGATAGGTGAGTGCGTGCCGCTTTTAAGGGATGGTGCCACGTGCTTTCTGCTGCCTGCAGAGCTCAGCAGAGGTGACTTGGTGCCTATGTGAAACGTGATGAAAGTGCTCTGTCTGGTACAGAAGTGGCACCTTAGCCTCTCCGGCTTATATATGAACTTGAAGTAAGGGCTTACATAGTTTGGGTTTCGGAGTTGTCATGGCAGGTCCTACAGATAACTCATATATCAGTAACTATCTGTTCCTGTGAGCACGGAGGTGCAGCTTCTTTTTGCCAAGGGGTAACTTGGCTAGGGTAGGAGAAGGATGTTAGTTTTTCTCTGCCTGCACATTGTTATTTGTCTTGCACATTGTTGCTTGTCTTGGAAAATGTCTACCTTCTGCCTAGAGATGGAGCGTGGATTTCAGATTTGTACTGCCCTAAAAAGGGAAAGCAGAAGAATGTCCTAATTAATGTGAAATGACAAGTGGGAATAAACAGTGAGGTTTCATTTTGGTTAGTGTTATTAAATATGTCCTTCTGAAAACCAGCAGAGATCTTACAGGTGCTCTAGATTGGCTTCTTGCAGCTGTGTTTAATGGGCATAAATAGGCTGTTTGCTTTTCTTCTCGAGCTTCTGCCATTTCTGTAACTTCAGTGCCAAGAATATGATCAGCATGAAAGATTTCTTCCAGAAATCTGGAAGAATAAAGAATAAGCAACTAGCAAAGTATTTTTCTATTGTGGTGATCACCTGCAGTGCTAGAATGAATCTCAGTCATGCATTTTCATTTAGTCCAAACGGAGGTGTATAACAAATACCCTTGCTGTGTTCCCAGCAGCACAAGGGATGAGTTAAAAGGGAGGTCAGACCTGTGTACTACTGATAACTGAGATTCGTGGAGTAGTTTTTCAAAGCCTCTTAATTTTTTCAGGGGCTTCTCAGGTATAGGCTGTATTGCTTGGGAACTCACTGCATTTATTAAAGCACAGCATCATATTATGATTTTTTTTTTTTGCTCCCCCTAAAATTTTTCTTGCTCAGAAGCTGAAATGTCAGAGCTGTGGAAAAGGTAAAAACCTTCAGCATCCCCCCGTTCTCCTGGTCAAGTTGCAGGAAAGGAATCTGTTGATTAAGGTTTAAATTTGGTTAGCCTGTAAAACACAGCCCTCGCAGCTTTTCCTTTTGCCTCGTTTGGTGTGTAGGCACTTGACTGGAGGTGACCACCAGATCCTGCATCTGAGTGTTCAGAAAGGGTGTTTTTTTTTTTGTTTTGTTTTTTTTTGCTGCCTTACAAAAAGTCAATGTCTCTCAGAGCAATTGCATTTAAACGAGAATGTTTTTTAACACTGTGTTCTGAAATACTTCCAGTCTTTCACAGTGACCTGGTATTCCAACGTTTGGCTCTTGTAGTTAAAATGGTAATGCTTGTAATTTATTTTTTGTGTAACTTATCTTAATAGTCAGCTATTAGCCTGCTGTAGTACTTATGTCATTTCAGACCACACAGTTTTTGACATACCTATTTTGTTTTCATTAAAGCCTGTTGTTAGGTTGTTTTTAATGCTTTCGAGTGTGATTTCCTCCCTTCCCCCAGTTGTTTGAGTCACTCTGAATACAGGGTTTCTTCTACGCTCAGTGTGCTATGTATACGTTGTTAGGAATCTGTTTACAGATTAAGAGTTTTAATGTATTTTTAATATTTTACTTTTTCAGAGGAGCTTTTAAATAATTTTGCCCAGCAGATAGGAGCCTGGAGATTCTGCCTCTATTTTCTGTCAAGTACAAGAAATGACTACGTGATGATGTACAGTCTGACTGTGTTTGAGGTAAGATGTGTATTGTTGCCCGCTTAGTGCGTTTTCCGTGTCTGGTGCAGTTCTATATGGCAATCGATTTTATTTGAAAATGTTTGTCTACAAAGGCAATCCTAATAAGTACAGTGATAAAGCTTGCTTTTATTGCTCTCTCCTAAAGAGGTTATTTAATGGCAGGCTTAGGGTAGGAGAATATGAATCTTTGTACACAAATTGAAGAATTAACTTCCTGGCATCTCTAAGTACAAATTACCTGCAGTTTCAGAGGCTGCTTGAGTTTTCTGCACAAAGCTTTTAAGAGTGCTATTGCTTTTATACTCTTTTTATGGTCAGAAATATGTGTATGATTACCTCCTACTAGCTGCTGCAAACTGTAATGCTAAGAGGGGAAACAAAGTTGCTTTTATTTTTGACATCTATTTTTCTGACATGTTCTTTTTTGAATTACATCCCACAAGCTTATGTGCTAGTTGTAGAGGGAAGGTCGCTCTTAGAAGACCACATCCCACTTCTTACCTATTTATAAAAGAGAACAAGGTTACGGTTAAAAGCCTGAATATTGATTTGTATAGCTACTGGAAGAAACAAAAATATTCTGTGAAAGCTTTGTTTTATCAGCTGATTTCTCAGTGAGCAGTGCGGTGTCTTTCCCTGCTGAGATTCCGGGGCTTGGTCAATGTCGTGCCTCAGTTTGGTCCTTTTTCTTTTTTTTTTTTTCTTTTTTTTTTTTGCCTCTGCACTGTGTTCCGGGCTGGATCAGCAGTCTGAGCCTTGCTCCAAACTCAAGGAGTGTTTATACCCTTTGCACTGGGCCACTTTATAGATAGAGCAAACAACTCCGTTCTTAACAGTTGCTTTGACAAATGATGGCTCCATGTTGTTGTTGACTTCTTGACTCCAAAAGCTTTATTTATTTATCTGGGGCTGCAAAGGGAGGGAGTCTGAAGTGGATCTGCAAACTGGATCTGCATTGTCCTTAACCATCAGGTGACCCTTCCTCTCAAAAAGGGGTAATCGTGACAGAAATGATATGAGAGTTGTTCCTTGCTCTGGGGATGGATGTTAAATGAAGAGGGAAAACGTTTGATTACTGAACCTCTGGTTCTCTGGGGGAGTGTAGGGGGGAAAGTAGTACTGAAAAAATAATTGTGCCCAGAAATAAGCAGAACAAAGAAGTCACTGTGCAAGTGAAACTGAGGGAATTGAGTCCACAGCTCAGCTGAGAGATCCTAATCTCTCAGCTGAGAAGCTGGAATTTCCAAAGTTAACTACTGTAGCACTGTGTTCGGCTAGTCCTCAGTCTGCATCTGAGTCTTCATCGTCGTCTTCAACTCTGTATTGAGTGTCAGTAAAACCATGTGTATTGTATTTTCTAGAATGCTGTATTTTCTAGAATGTCTAGAAAGTTAACAGCAGATCTGAAATAAAAATCTTCCTGGCCGCCTTCCAGATGAAGTGGTTTTGCTTTTTGCTTTTGGAAAAGAGAATGTCTTCCCAAAAATGGTTCTCAGGTAGAGAAAGCTGCCACTTTCAGGCCAGATGAGTAGGACAAACTCTGTGGGCAGTAAAGGATGGATATTAATGCTAAAGCATCTTAAAGTTTTATGGGTGCTTCAGAAATTCTCGATTTGGACTTCTATTTTTTCACTCTCATTTGGTTGGATTTGGTTGGGTCACTGTTGGTTTTTAAGCAATACTTCTGGGTCTTCTCTAGGAAATAAAAAGCAACCTCAGATTCTTTGTGTGTATATGCCCTACACAAGCCATGTATATATTACACACACCCTTCTATACTGTGAACTGGTTCCTCTGTGCAGCACCTCTGTTCTGTGACTTGAATCTGCTTTGACCACAGGTACAGCCTTCCATTTCCTACAGCAAACTACCGCACAGTACCTCCTGGTGTTGGATTTTCCAGGCTATATGCCTGCAAATGGCTACAGACATCACCCCTGTAGCAGGCCTCCTACATAAGTTATCCTTAGAGGCTCAGCTACTAATACTCCAGAGTCCCTAAATGGGATTGTAGCGTGGCAGGAAAGCAATTTGCAACTCTGCCTTCTTATGGATTTTGTCCGGTTTATAAGTGGCCTAAAAGCTTTCTGTTAAAGTGGTGCCCTGTCGCTGCGAAGTCCGTCGCTCTGGAGGCGACCTTCCAGCTGAGCTTCAGGAGACCTGTGTGGCACCAGAGCTTTTAGAGCCAAGCCTGCTTCCCTTCTTTTTTTTATTCTGCCTCATCCAAGGCTGTGCTTTTCCCTTTGAAAGGGGAAATGTATCTGTGCAGGGTTAAAAGATGGAGGCATGCCAGCTAGCTCTGCTTGACCCAAAACTGGTTAAAATGGTGATGTGCCAGCTGCCTTCAGCTGTCAGGCAGTAGAAGTGCTGGTGCATCCAGAGTGATATTGGTAGCAGTTACGGAGACGCCAAGAGTCATCTTTTGTGAAAATCTGTGATGTCGGATGGGTTCTGTGAATCTGATACTGTTGTAGTGGGTGTGGATTCTTGTTTTTTTTTGTTAGAGGTTTTTCCTGTACACTGTATGGCTTATAAGAGGTGAGCTCAGTGAGTTTTGCTCGCAGCCTGAGCTATCGCGGTCTTCAGTTGCCCAAGTACCCCATTAGGTAGCAAAGCTTATTCCAAGATAGTGGAGCAGGGTTTGTGGCCTCCGAAGCTGCTCTTGTGCCTAGCTTAGTTCATACACGCTCACCGTTGTGTTGCTGAAGATGCCAGGGTTAGGACTGCTGAGCAGTCGCAGCATCTGAAATTTCAGCTCTTTGCCCAAACCTCTGTGTCAGCGCTCTAACAAAAGAAGCATCTTCTGTTTAACCTGCTAATATCTGCTTGTTTGCTTATCTGCAGGTCTGTCCATGGCAGCAGAGAAGGTTGAACTGCATCAAATGTAGATGCTTAAGTCTTTAGCTAGCCCTGCTTGGTCAGTGAGAGGCATGGACAGATCTGAAAGCTATAGCCTTTTCCCAGCTTGTGTGTCGTGGCAGGCAGCAGCAGCCCTGAGGCATAAGATGCAGCAGCACTGCAAAGCTATACGTTATATCTGAAAAGCTACTGATGAAATGTGTTAAGATGGTTTTCCTTCAGGCAGTACACCTGGTATCATTAAGGTTATCCTATTCAGACACCGGACGGTTTAATTTCAGTGAAGCATGTCCTGTCAGCATGTTTCTGATGGGCTCACTGGGGAGGTCTCTTTCTTTTCCAGAACTTAATCAATAAGATGTGGCTTGGGGTCCCATCTCAAGACAAAATGGAGATCCGCAGCTGCCTGCCCAAGCTCCTGCTAGCTCACCACAAAACTCTGCCTTACTTCATCAGGAACAAGCTCTGCAAAGTCATTGTGGATATTGGCCGACAAGACTGGCCAATGTTCTACCATGACTTTTTCACTAACATCTTGCAGGTAAGAAGCTTCTAAAGGTAAAACTTGGTTTCACTCATAGAGGGACATTAACTTGTTTCTTTGAACAGTGACTTCCCTTGGAAAAAGATTAAATACTTGCATGAAAAACAAAGTTTCTTTTTTGATTTCTTTAATTTTTCAAGTAGCCCATAGCTTCCTGCATATTATACTTCTTTCTAGTGTTATGTTGAAAGTGAAGTTTCTGAATGTAGTTGTTAGAGGTTTTTTCGCTTAGAATTCTAACAGCCAAATTACCTGGAAAAGCTTTGTCACCTCCTTGTGTAAAGTCACTAACTGAATGCTGTTGGGGTATTTGGGAGGTCTCATACAGCAAAACTAGAACGTGTGTTTGAGGGCCGTGGCTGAGACACTGCCATTAGTTTGAATGTTACTTGTTTGCAATGCAACATCTTCACAGTGAAGCCTGGGTCAGACTAACAGCTCACTGCTGCTGGAGCCCAACTAGATGGAGCTAACCTCCTCTTTTGGTTTGAGTACTTTGTTTCCAGTTCTCCCAAAATAATTCATAATTGGCTTAGAGGCTGAGTGTAAACTGAAGTGCTGTTCCCATCTTTTTCTGCTGACATAATTACATGATTTGAATGCAGCTATGCCCACAGACAAACCACAAGGCAATTATTGAAGTAAATCAAGGTTCCTAAGTGTCAGGAGTTTTTGTTAAGACAAATGGATCTAGTATTAATTGCAAAATTAAAAAAAAAAAAAAAAGCAAACTTGGCATACTGAGCTTGTTACTAACTGGAGTAATCTCTTCAAATAGCACTCTGTAATCACATAGTGCAGCATACTGCATTTTTTTTCCTGAATCGTCAGTCTGACAATAAGTACTTTAAGACAACTGTCTACATTTGCAGTTTTGGCCTTCATTTCATCTGGATTTGCAACTGAAATGCTTTCTGAACTTCTACTTGCTTTTCTAGCCGTTTGGAGGCTATCGTAGGTGCTTGCAGAGCCCACTGCGGGTATCAATTTTTCTTTAAGCCTCTCCTCGTGGACTCCGCTTCTGAGGCAAGTGTTCCCATAAATTAATTTCTATATCAGAGACCTTCCAAAAATGTTCAGAGAAATTGGAAGAAAAGCACTAGTACTCAACTTCAAGACCCCAGAACAGTGAAGAGCAAAAGCAGAATACTCTGCTCCTGTGCTAGAGTTGCACAAGTCCTATCTCAAGCCTTTCTTCTTCTGAGATCGTTTGAAGAATTTGATTCTTTAGCAGTAAATTGGTATCACAATTCTCTAAGTAGTTTCTAGAAGTTTTATTGAACCATTAAGGAAATGGAGAAGAAAAGTAACTTGGTCTATTGTACTATCATTATGCAAAAACAGTAATTCTAATGCTGCTACTTTAGAGGTATAAAATTAACATTACTGAAGTGCCAGTGCATGGTATTGCTAGACTTCCTGGCATTGTCAGAAAATATTATGAGAGGAGATGTTAAGTCTTCTTGTAATTTACTAACAAGTTGTATATTTAACTTTCTTTAGCTGCCTGATCCTGTGCCATCACGCTTCCTTTCTGAAGGCCCAAGTCATGTACATCTTGACTAAACATATAGGTGGCTTTTCCCCCAGCATATTTCACCAGACTGTGTAGCCTGAGCAATATTAAGTCAGCTTGTCTCTGGTCTGGTGGGCCAGTGAGACGAAGTCAGCCTGCATTGTTTAATTTATGACTTCAAGGATTACTTGCAATAATTGTGATAGGCTGTGTTTTTTTTTCTCCCAGAGGGAGTAATGCATGAATCATTTGGATGTTTCAGGTCAAGAGAACAGCAGTGTCTTTCAGCTGAAAATAAAACTTTGTCCCACTTGAGTGTGTCTTTAATATCCCAGTGGCTAATGAAGGCAAAAATCATTGCTTTCTCTGGCCCTATTCCTGTGCGTTCTGTACATGGTGGAAGTCATTCTTTTTAGGGTAAATGTGATTTCCAGTATAAGGTGAGGCAGATGCAAGGAGAGGTTGCATCCCTTACCTGTGTCCAGTACTGGCTGCAGCTGGCTGTCTGCTATTGGAAGGAATAGTTTTTTTAGGGGGGGAACTGTTGGGCTGATGGTGCATGCTCCTGATCTGAGCGTGGCTTCAGCAGCAGCCCTGTTACGTGGTGAAACCGCGGGTGCTGAGGCAATTCTGAGAAGTGATGATGTCAGCAGAAGGCAGTAAACAGGAGGAACAAACTGTTGCTGGTAAACATGCTGGAACAGAAAATGTGTGCAATGACATTATGAAAGCTCTCTTTAAACCCCAAGGGTTCCCATGGTACTTGAACTGTTGCAACATAGATTAATGTCTCAGGAAATCGAATACTTGCACGCAGTATTCAACATGCAGTACTGCAAACTGTGGGAACTGATACTCCCTCACTCTTGGAGCACTTGTGAACTGCTAATACAATTGGTGATCTCCTTTCTGTGATCTGATAATTTTGCAGAATGTTATCACTTATTGCGTTTATGCCTTTTCCTCTCAGTTAATTCAGTCTCCTGTAACCACTCCTCTGGGACTGATCATGCTGAAAACAACTTCAGAAGAACTGGCATGTCCACGAGAAGATCTTAGCGTAGCCCGGAAAGAAGAGTTACGCAAGCTGCTCCTGGACCAGGTGCAAACAGTGCTTGGGCTCCTCACAGGTACGAGTTAGTGTGCTTGCAGCACTGAAACAGGAGTCTTCCTTCACCGTCCCTACGATGCTAGCAAGCTTGCACATTCACGGTGCAGTGAAGCAAAGTGTGGGCGATGTAGTGACTGCTCCTGCTGTTCAAACACTTGACTACCGTTAGGTGCCTGGGTCAGCTTGCTATGAAACAAGCTTGTGTAGCAGAGCAGATATATAGCTACATATGTCCTCCTCTTTGTAGAGGGATTGAGATTGTGTACAAGCACTCGGTAATTTTTTCAGGGTCTCTAAGAGAAGATAATGTTCCTTGTTAGAGCACTCAAGATGTGTTTCAGCAGAGCTCTCTGTCTCCCGTCTGTTTGTTAGATCAATCTGTCTTTTAGCAGTCTGTTCTGAAAAGTGTCTCTTTGGCCAGGTATTTTGGAGAGCATCTGGGACAAACACAGTGTTACTGCTGCCACTCCACCACCATCCCCAACTTCAGGAGAAAGTGGTAAGGATGGCTAAAGCCGAGTACTTGTCTTTAAGCTACAAGATATTGTTTCCATGTGCTTTAACTTGTAATATCAGGTATAGATTCCTTCCTTTTTCTGTCTAACAGTTTCTAAAGCTGTTCTCAGGCCAACAAATTCCTGCTCAGAAAGGCAAGCTCCACCTGAAGAAGCAATTTCCGCTGCAAGGGATGCCCCACTTGAAAATGCTGCTTCATTCAAGACAGCACTGTTGTCCTCAGATGGCAAAAAGCTTTCTGAAGCGTCAGTTCAAAATGCCATAACATCAGTGAGTTGGCATTATGTGGATGGGCAGCTAAACACTACAATGCTCTTTCACTCCCCCTTCCTCAAAGGAAGAGGGGGAGAAAATATGATGGAAAAGGGCTCAGGGGTTGAGATAAGGACAGGGAGATAGCTTACCAATTACTGTGACAGGCAAAACAGACTCGGTGTAGGGAGACTAATATTATTTATTGCCTAGCACTAACAGACCAGAGCCGTGAGTAACTAAAACAAACTAAAACCACCTCCCCACCCCCCTATTCTACCTCCTCCCCCCGAGTGGCGCAGGGCAATGGGGGCTGCGGTCAGTCCAGAACACTTCACCATCCGCCGCTCCTTCATGGTCACTCTCTTCCCTGCTCCACGTGGGGTCCCTCCCACGGGACACAGGCCTTCCCAACCTGATCCTATGTGGGCTTCCCAGAGGCTGCAGCTCTTCAAGAACTGCTCCAATATTGGTCCGTACCACGGGGTCCATCCCTCAGGACCAAACTGCCCCAACATGGCTCCCCCACGGGCGGCTGCTCCTGCGTGGGCTCCTCTCCACGGGCTGCAGCTCCAGCCTGGGGCCTGCTCCTGCAGGGGCTCTCCATGGGCTGCAGCCTCCTTCAGGCCACATCCACCTGCTCCATGTGGGCTCCTCCACAGGCTGCAGCGTGGAGATCTGCTCCGTGGGGTACCCATGGGCTGCAGGGGGACGGCCTGCTCCACCATGGGCCTCTCCATGGGCCGCAGGGGAACTTCTGCTGGGGTGCCTGGAGCCCCTCCTGCCCTCCTTCTGCACTGACCTTGGTGGTTGCAGGGCTGTTTCTACATTTTATCACTCCTCTCTCACAGCTGCTGTTCCACAGCAGCTTTTTCCCTTTATTCAGCGTGCTCTCCCAGAGGCACAACCAGCATCGCTCACGGCCCAGCTCTGGCCAGCAGCGGGTGCCTTTTGGAGCCGGCTGGAGCTGGCTCTTGTCTAACATGGGGCAGCTCCTGGGCTCTGCTCACAGAGGCCACCCCTGTAACTCCCCATTACCAAAACTTTGCCCCATAAACAAATACACGTTGTTATCTGTGAATAAGCACATCAAAAGGCAGAGCAGAGCAAAACTGAAGCTCTAATTTAAAAGAAAAGTGCCTAGAACTTTGTGCATACATACTGTGAAACTTTATTTTCTTCCTGCTCCTGTTAGGCTTTTGCATGGCTACTTATACTCATTTGAATTCATATTAATTACCTTTGAAAAGGAGAGTATGTTTCCATATCCTTGTACTTGGAGCACATTTCATTTATCCTGTTAAGGCTGTACTGGGGATAGCTGTAGATGTAGAGGGTCTCCCCAGGCATAAAGACATTCTTAGTGAGTACCAGTTTCTGGGGTGCCTCAATGTAACCTGGGTCTCTGTTAACTCAGCTCACCCGAGAATTGTGCAGCAGCATGTGGTGTCTTTGTTCCTTCTCAGAATACAAAGACGGAAGAAATATCATGATGCAGTGAAATGAATTTTTGTTTAAAATCTCCAATCTTGGCTCTGTCTGTTTTTAACAAGGAAACAGAAAGGCTTAGGGTCTGGAAACCTGTAATGTCTGGTTGTACATAGGGAGAAGATGAAACACTTCGGGATCCGTTACTTTTTTCTCTAGGGTCACACTGATACCAAATTGTGTGTGTTCTGTGAGTTAAGAGTTGTAGCAGGTACCTTGTTTTGTCTTTAAATTTGTCTGTAGGACGTTAAGCAGTTAACTGAAAGTTGTGGATCGCTTCCTTGTGCCAGATTGCACCAGTCAGCTTCAGACAGCTGTCTGTGTTAAGTGTTGGTTAATGTTAGTGTTTGGTCTGTTAATTTTTTGTTAGTGTTAAAATTTTCACATTTAAATCAGAGTTGAACCAGAATTTCAAGAGCTTCTTTTGCTTAGAAGAGCTTAAGACATTTTGGTATTTATGTATAAAATACAAAACTTAAATGGAGAGCAATATTACCTTGTTTTTAGGTGGGGGAATTTTGCTGCAGTTAGCAAAAGATTGAAAAAATGAATATTAACAAGGAAAAAAACCACAACCTGGCATATCACTTGGCAAGAGTGAGTGTGCTGCTTGGAGAGGGCAGGCGTGCCAGCTTCACCCACCCTTCCAGCGAGTGCCACAGTGCTGTGGTGGTATGGTGTTGAGTAAGATCAGTGTCTTCCAAGGTAAAAAGCTGATTAATGTTAGTATCAACACGGTTGGCAGCAAGTGACTCAGTGGCCGATAATGATGCTGTATTTGTACAAAACAGCTTGAATCGCTTGGTGAGCCCACGTGTGTTCCTGCAGAACGCTGTTTGATACAGTCATGTTCAAGGCCATGCCTGCAGAACACGGTACTGCAACAAAATCACTGGAACAAATTCAGCAGAAGCCTGTTCGAAATGTCCTCATGGTTCCTCAGCGAATTGCTGGATGTTACTTGTGCTGAAGTAGTTTTTCATCCAGCTGTGCTCTTATCTCATGGGGACTTTATCTAGATCATAATTCTCAACATGGAATTATGCTGCATTTCCTATCTGGGTCTTCCCTCTTTTTTATGAAAACAAACTTATGCGGCATATTTTCAAGATTTTCAACTTTGGGGTTGCTACCGTGGAGAACCCAGGGGGTTTAAAGCCAGACACACAAATCAATAGCAGTGAGTGGCAGTTGTGGCATTGCATGTTTACCAGTCTATTTTCAGGCAGAAATAAAATAAAAGTTTGGGAGGTGAACTATGGGGCAAATGTGGGTTTAGTGAGACTTTGCCATGAAATTCTGCACTGTATGAATTAATTGCTTCTCTCCCCTTAAAATTTGTGAAATCTGTAAAGCTGACCAAATCTTTTCACATGCATATTGGTTACATCTGGGTCACGTTCGTGCAGCAAAGTATTCCTGTTTACTGGTGACATTTAAGCTTTTTTGTTGTTTACTTCATAGCTTAGATAAGGCCATCTACTTTTTCTTATTATCAGGTGAAATTAAAGGTGTTCCAAAAAGCAAAATAAGCTTCAGAAGTCCCTATAAATTTTTGATATCTTCTGTCAGAGCCAAAATCTCTTTAGGAACTTGGAAAATGTTCTTCTTTTTTTTGCCCAGGGAAGCAAAGCGAAATGGTCACTCAACAAGTCTTGCATAGTTTTTAAATGGCACTTAAAGACTATGTTAAACTCAGTTCTCATACCACTTAAGCAAAGGAACTCGCTCAAATGTTGAGAAACGTTTGAGCTATTGGATCAGTATAGAACTTAGCAATAATCTCTCATCCTCCAAATGTTGTCTTTGAATGATTTATATCTCTTTACTTGACAAATTCCTTCCTTAGGCATATTCACTCATGTATGGTAAACAAATGAGTAGCACAAATGTTTGTTGCTGCTTCTGCAAAACTAGCATGATTCCTCTCCCTGGAGAGTTTTCTCTCCCTGGAGAGTTTTCTCCATGTGCATGAATGCAGTTGTAAATATATCACCTGTTTGCAAAGATACAAAATATACCTTAAAATCCACTTACCTCAGCATCAGCAATTTAACTGTGTGCAAAATATTCAGACCGATTGCTTTGAATTACAGGGCCCTAGTTTATGAACTGTGACTGATGCATTGACAGCTGAGAATCTTTGATTCTCATGGAAGAAAGCCATTTGGAAGAAGCATGTCTACTTCTGGGCTCGCGATGCAAGCAGCTCATGCATTGCAGCATAGGTATAGTTGAGTGCTGTGATGGGGGCTGTTCTAATACTAAGTCTAAGTGCAGGGTTATCTAATTCAGCTGAAGTAGTATGATGCCTTAAATTTCTGGAATGGAGGAGAAAAAAATGATACAGTATGGCAGGGAGTTATGAATTTAGTGGTGTATGACATCCATCTTGATGAAAAATGGAGACTTAAGAGAAGTCTGTTCATGCATGCTTTTGAGTACTTTGGAAATAGCTCAGTAAATCATACCTGCTGTGTTCATCCTGCTAGTGTGTTGGGTCACTTTATTTGCAAAAAAAGTTGCTTGGATTTTTGGGGGAGAACTTTAAATTCCATAATGTAGCGAGTGCCTGTGGATTTTCAAAGGTGAAGAGATTATTTGCACTCAAGGAAGAGAAGTATATTGAGTAACCTGGGGAAGATGAATAGGTTTTCGGCATGTGGTCTGTGGAAGCCTGTGGGTTAGTAGGCATCTTCTGTGGGGAAGGGTAGTCTAGCTGGTATTATCTGCCTGGATTTCCATAAAGCTTTCAACACGGTTTCTTGCTAAAAGCTTTTCAGAAAGCAAAGGCCACTGGGGATAAGGGGAGTCCCTGCACCAATTAATTGGGAAGAAGGTAGGAGACGAAAGGTAAGTGGAAATGCTCTGCTCTCGCAACGAGGTGGGAAGTCACCTGTGGAGTCCTGCTTGGGACTGTGCTCATGAACAACTTGGGAGAGACCTGGCAAAGAGGCTGGGTGAAGAGACAAGGGGGTTGCTGCCAGCGCTGGGATGGTCAGGCTGGTGAAAAGGAGGTATGGCTGAAGGCTCGCGGGGAGATCTTGCACATCTCTGGGCTAGCAAAGTGAAACGCGGTGCAGGGGAGTATAACCTGCATTTGGGCAGGGAGAGCAATCCTCGCCTCATGCCGAATCGTGGGCTCCCAGCTCACCTTCGGTATACAGGATTAACTTCTGAGCGTTGTACTAGATCGTTCTATGAGAACTTCAGATTGGTAGCAGTCAAAACCAGCATTGCTGTGGTGCTGTGTGGAATGAAGGTTCACCCACGTCTTCAACAGCGGGTGCAGTTCTGGTCTTCTGTATCAAGGGGGTGGAATAGAAACGAAAGCTTTGTGGAACGGCAGTAAAGATGATATTGAATGGCTTCCATATAAGTAACAAGAAAGGTACAGTCTCAAAGAAATTGAGAGTGAGGAGCTGCAATGGAAGACTATTAATTGAGTGAAAAGGAGGAGCTGAAAGGAAAAAATATTTTTTCCTGTTTGGATACAGGAAGTAGGAAACAAAGCTAGCAGTTGATAGGCCCCAAACAAAAGCCATCTTCATATACAATTAAGCTGTGAAATTCTGTTGCAACAGGATGTTGCGTATATTAAGTGTGTGTGGCTTCAGCTGGAGACTGGATAAATCCATGGAAGACAAATCCCCTGAGTCTGTGCAGAATTCTTCAATTCTTCTTTCCTGGCTCAGGAAACCTTTGCACTGCAAGTGGTCAGAGGCTGACGAATGTCACGTGTGCTTGCCATGGGCTTTTGGTCACTCTGAGAACAGGTACTGTGCTAAGCAGGTTTCTGGTCTCTCTCAGTGCATCTGCTCTTATATAATCCCCAAGCTGTCATATGCAAGCAGAAGCAACTCTGCCAAGTTTCAATATAATAGGGATGTGCCAGAGAACTTATGCAAGCTTACATCAAGGGTGCTCAAGCTTTTGACGGGAATAAATTTTATAATAAATCCCTAAAATACACACTATGGCATTGCTATTATCTTTTACAAAATGCTGCATGTGTGCTTCTCAGTAAAGCTAGAAGGACGGTACAGAGCTCTCACTTGAACTTGCTTGTTTGAAACAGTCCATCTCAGCAACTCCTCTGACCTGATGTGTGAGATCTGTACAAAACTTCAGAAAATTCCAGAATGCAAAAATCTCTATTCATCTCAGACAAATCTTTGTACACAAACTTGCTGTATGCCAGAGGCTCTGATGGCTTTTGATTTATAGCTAGGGCGTGCAGTTGCACCATTTGAAGGTATTGCCTTGATTTATAATGGAGAGATGTGCCTTTTTTTCCCCTAGGTGACCTGTTAAGTAGCCTGTTGCAGAGTCCCAGTGCAGCCAAATTGTTGAACCAGCCAATCCCCATCCTTGATACGGAAAGTGAATATATATGTTCCCTGGCACTGGAGTGCCTGGCACACCTCTTCAGCTGGATCCCTTTGTCTACCAGTATCACCCCGTCACTCCTCACCACCATTTTCCACTTTGCTCGCTTCGGCTGTGACACTCGCGTTAGGAAGATGTCTTCTGTCAATGGCAGCAGCCAGAACTCGGTGTTGGGACAAGAGCGTGGCCGACTTGGCGTCTTGGCTATGTCTTGCATCAATGAACTGATGTCTAAGAACTGTGTGCCTATGGAGTTTGAGGAGTATTTGTTACGGATGTTCCAGCAGACTTTCTACCTCCTGCAGAAGATTACCAAGGAGAATAACGCCCATACGGTGAAGAGCCGGCTAGAGGAACTGGATGAAAGGTAAGAGAAACCAAACAGCCAAGTAGCTGTGCTAGGGCCTCTTGCTTTCTAAAGGACAGTCTTTATTAATTTGCGGTCATGCATGGTGTGTCTAATCACCTTTTTTTCAGAGTTCTGTGCTGGTGGAGACAGGCAGAAAGGTAGGTGCCCACAGGTAAGGTTCTGGTAAGGAGCTAAGTTTGCTAAGTGACGTGGTGGCACAGGTTTGTATTCTTTCCTGTCCTCTTCCTCCCCTTTCCCCGTTCGTTACTGTTTGACTGCAGGTCTGAGGTGGCACAAGAGCTGAACCTGCCCTTCATTCAGTTGTAACAGAACAACAGAAGAGGCACAGTGAGGTAAAGGCATTGCAGTATTCCCTTTGCTGGTCGGTATCTGCCTTCTCTGTCTTAAACTCAAACATACAAAGAGTGGGTAGATATTCTGCGAGTCATGACTTGAAAGAAAAGAGAAAGTTTCATTCCCTTCATTGAGATGTGACTCTTTTTTGTTTTTGTTTTTTTTGTTTGTTTGTTTGTTTGTTTTTAAACAACACTGAAAGACAGCCTGGGGAGCTCCATTCACAGCGGTGGTGAATGGCTCCAACGCGCGGGCTGTCTTGCATGCTTGACTGGAGGCAGCAGGGGAAGTGGCAGCATCTTGGGAGGCTGCGTGTTCTTGTTGTGTCCCAGAAAGTCACTCCCGTGCTCGTTGCCTAAAACAGCTTGACTCTTTCTTAGTGGCTATTCTTACTTGTAGGAGAGAAAGTGAGATTTGTCTTGCTGTTGTGTTGAGTGGTTGAATCCACGCGTTGACAGGGTGGTGAAAGAGGTGATGACTTGATGCTGCCTTTCATTGCCAGCCTGCTGTGCGAGTGCTTGTGATGGGGAAGACAGGCAGACTGGTGCTAATGTTGACAAATATGTTGTAATTGTGTGAGTGTGCTCGGTATCTTGCTACGGATGCATGATGATGGAAGTAAATTTCTGGTGCTGCAGTACAAAGATGCAGCAGAAAGGTTTTTGAGCTTTTTGATTTTATTTATTTTTTTTACTTTGATATCCACTCGGGAGTAAAACCAGATTTGGAAACAAACTGTGGGTCTTTTTGTAGAGATGACTTGCATGTTTCTTCTGTAAAAACTCTTTCCATATCTGTAGATACACTGGCAAGTCTGGGATAATAGATCTAGATCAGTTGTGACTTCTGTTTAGCAGTGAATTCTGCTTGCTCACTTTTTGACTAACTTACTCTGCCTTCAGTATTGCTCGCTTCCTAAAAATAAGACATGTCCTAGTACAGTGGAAATCTGTTACCTTTGCGCGTGGGATATGTGCACAGAGAGCCAGGGGTTATACTCTGGATTTCACAACAGCTACCCTGGAAACCTGCAATAAATACCCTCTGTAACTCCTTTCTTTCTTCTATGGAAAATATCAGCAAGCTGCCTTCACTGACCAAACTGGGGAAGAGATATAGCTGTGTTGGCTTCTACCGAGAGCATATTGCTGTATCGTTTTGTTCTGCTGCTTATGCATGTTATCCAGAGATCGCTGATGTCTATAATTATGAGAGTCCTTTTCATTCATTGCTAAGGTCTGAAATACGGATGTAACTAAGATGTTCTGGGGAGACCGCTTGGAAAAATCTAGCTGGCTTTGTCAGGAGCGGAGCTGTCTGTGCTCACTCTGTCCTCACTGTGGAAATGGCTTTGTTTTACACAGGGGGATGTTCCTGGTTTTACATCCAAAACTACAGAACTTATCACATGAATGCATCTTCTTGAGTTGGACTCGCAACGTCCTAAACAAAATTGGCACTGATTAAAGTGCCCCACTTCAGTAGATTGCCATCTTTAGAGCATGCCTGCCGTAGGGCTGGTTTTCCCCAGCCTCTCGTCGTGGTGATTGCTTTTGTTTTGTTATAAAATCAGTGTGGTTTCGAATAGAAGAAGATTAAGCTTAAACTGTCTTTTGCTTTATTTGTGTTGGCTTCAACTTGAAGATCTGAAAATATGGGAAATGGGAATGGAAAATGTCCAGTACAGATGGAAGCAGTGGCTTAGAGGTTGCAATATGGGCTTCGGGGCTTGCAGAGCTATGTACCACGTAGGAATTTCACTGGTCTCGGATCAGAACCTCTTTAGAAAATAAAAATGAAAGATTTGAAGGAAATGTTCGGGTCTGGATACTTATTTTTGCTATCTTTTATTCTTGAAGCATTTGGTCGGTGGTCAGGCGTGTTTAGTGATGATTCTTGTCAAGCAGGCAGTGCCAAATAGAAAGTTCACATAATCTTTTTGCATATTTAAAGTATTGTGTGGTTTTTATAGGCTTATAATAACTAACAATGTTGCGGCTCTGTTAGCTGGCAATGCTTCCAGTTTTGAATTAGTTGTGGTTAGAAGGAGCATTTGTCTTCAAACCCGCATTTGCAGAAGAGGAGAGCAAGGCAGTACAGTAAAACAAAACTGCTTGACTGTGTCTGAAACTATGCTAAACCTTACTTGCTGTTTCTTTTAAAAGAAAAACTTTGGAGTACTCTTACACTTCAGAGCTCTTAATATATGGGAAGGACAAGTTTCTCTGCTCGCAGCCTTGTCACTGGATCACTCGAGCTCTTGTTGTTTGTATATGCTGTTGCAATGCATCGCTGCCGTGTACTGATGGAGTACTTCACTCTTCTGTGTTTAGATCAAACTGAAGATGAATTCTAACCTTGATGAAGCTCGTGTTGTGCACAGCATGTTCTTATTCCGTGATAACAGCTTACCCCATTGTGGTCTTTGTAATTTTTCCCCAGTAGTGTACTCAAGAACCCTCCGTGCTTGCACCGAGGTCGTGCTCTTGCTGGACTCCCCAAAATTTTGGTAGCAGGCTTGTTTTTGAATCTTTATTTTATATGGTCCCAAGCATTGAATGGTCCCGTGCTTTGGAGGACGATTTGTCTTTATTGTCTAATTCAGTCACAAAAGCCAGGGCTCAGTTGGTAAACTTTGGGATGATAGTTGGTCGCCTGTGCTGCATAAGAAGTGGTCCTTTCCAGCCCTAAACTACATGGCTCTCCCACTACCTCATGTAAATTTTTAACACACGTATTGTTAACTTCTGCATTAACTTCTTGCTTTCAGCCGAATTCCTTGGTGTTACAGTTTATTTGACTAATCCTATATACATCAGTAAGATGAGTCTTGCTGTTACGTATTTATTTCTCTAGGCTTGGGGGGACTGTGTTTATTTGCAGGCCTGATTATGCTCAATTATATTTATCTGAATATTAAAGTTGCTTTTGACTAGACTGTCTTTTCTGCTGTTTCAGGTATTAATGGAATGAAGGGTTGCCCATCCTGTAGGTAATTGTTGCAGGGCTTTATATTTTAATTGTTCTACTGGCTATTAATTGTAACTTATTTAATGAAAGGGTTTTGAGTGAATTTATTACTGTTTCAATGAAATTGCTTTTCCTTGTGGCATCCTTCATGTTTTCTTAATTGTATTTTCTTCTGTCCCTTGTAGCTACATTGAGAAGTTTACGGACTTTCTTCGTCTCTTTGTGAGTGTCCACCTACGAAGAATTGAATCCTACTCCCAGTTCCCCGTGGTTGAATTTCTGGCACTGTTGTTCAAATATACTTTTCATCAGGTACAGCCCCGCGACATTGTTTTTCCTTGGTCTGTTCTTCATGTTCTGTTGTTTTGTACAGCCGTGGGTAGCTTGTTTTCCCCAGTGGAGCTGATACCTAAAGCTAGCCCAGAAAAAAGCAATTAACGTCTTACTGGCACTTCCCCAGTATTGCTGGGGACTTGGAAATGTCTTAATGTGCTCCTGGATTTATTTGGAGACAGCAGTCACATGTAGTTACCTTGTAAGAACAACTTGTCTGGTGTTTAACTTTTTCTGCCTTTTTTTTTTTTTTCCTTGGAATAGAAAATGTCTGGAAAAAATCTGTCTAGCTTGCTTGTTTTGTGTTTGGGGACGCTTTTCTTTCTCCTGGATCTGCTGCTTTTACTGTATCTGAAGCTTTCCTTGTATTTTTCAATTTTGCTGTTTAAAATAAGCTGGCTTTTGATACATGTTACCTTGCAGTAGAAGCTGTCACAGTGCAATTCAGCCCTATTTACCACCATATGTGAATAATGCCAAGGAAGCAGATTTATAATATGCTAGAAGCTGATGCAGCAGGCCATGAGATGGGTTCGTGCCGAGACCACCCTTGTCATCTCTGGGTTCCCATCTTGTGTTCCCACCTTGTACCTCATCTTTTGATGTCCTGAGGCTGCAAATCTCTCCAGTGACTTCCTAGAAACTTTTCAATACAGCAAGAAGTTATTCCCATGGATTTAAGTGCTAACAAATACTAACTAGTATTTTCATTGTGCAAAATTGATATTGCCATAGTTTGTGATATTCATTATAAATTTTGGTGTATTTCAGCCTACCCACGAAGGTTACTTTTCTTGTTTGGACATTTGGACACTCTTCTTGGACTACCTGACTAGCAAAATTAAAAGTCGTCTGGCAGACAAAGAAGCAGTACTCAATAGGTAAGCAATTTGAGAAGGTGTCAGGATTTGACAGCTGCAGAGTCTCCTGGTCACTGTGGCAGGACTGAGAAACAAGCTATTATTTACTGCAGCTGTGTGTAGTAGAGTCCTTTCTTTTTCTAAAAATCACTGAACATAAGTGTAAACTTCAGAGCTTATCACGCACATTCACTGAATAGAATTCAAGCTGAGCAAATTAAGGCAAGAAGAAAAGGTCACGTAAAAATATTGTATGTGAACCTAGCAGCCAGAGGAAGAAAGCTTTGGAGTCTAAAATAGAACTGGAACATATTTTTAGCATATTTTAGAGCACATTTTATCTCATATTAGAGGAGGAGACCACAGAGTAAGTTGCATAGTAAGGGCTCACACACAGCTCATACAACTAATGACTTATGAAAATTTTAGATTTAATTGGGGTTTTAAAATACCTGTTTAAACAGAGGATGTGTTTATGAGAATTACTGATGGTGCTGCATTTGAAAGTTAAGTTCTGCTTGCTTACCATTGCGTGCATGAATTGCAGCAGTGGTTGGCAGCTCTTCCTTTGTCGATGCTGTCTCCTGAAGTAGGTGGCTCTCTGCTTTCATCAGAAGTCCTGCTGCCATTTAAAAAACCTGGTGAATATACTGGGCCTTGTTCAAATTAGCTAGCCTTAAAAGTATCACGGCTAGTGCCATATTGCTTTTCACTAATTGCAGAAGGAAGCTTTTTTTTCCCCTTGAGCACACTAAATATAAGTAAGTGGTTAGTTACTGAAAGACAGCTTGGCATTGTAACCACAAAGAACAAATGTGGAACTAGCTTACACCGGACAGCTCTCTTCCTTTCAGCATGGGAACTGTGTATTTTTAATTTCTCAGGTAGTAGGTATTTGCATTTGAACTTCATTATCATTTGTTCCTAATTTGCTGCTATCTGCCTAATGCTGTTGAACTCTGCCTTGGCATTCTGCTCCCCTTCGTCTGGCTAACACATGTGTAATGTATGTTACCTTTACATCAGGTATTTTGTTATGGAGAGAATTGAAACAAACCATGGCTGTCTCTTGGAGATATTTCACTCAAAAGGGTGACAAACAAAAAAGAATAGTGTATAAGTGGTTGAAGCTTGTACTGCTGTTTTGTCAGAACCACCTGTTCTTAACAACAGCTTCTATAGCTACAACTTCCTTCATGCTTTAAGACATGTAAACACCTCAGTTTGATAATATGGGTGTGGTTACACCACAGGAGCACAGATGAAATTTCCTGTTCCGTGGTTTAAACTCTGCTTTTAGTACACATTGCAGTTCTACTACTGGATAAATTGCCCAATCTTGAGTTATGTCATCTGATTACAGAAAAGATCTTAATTCAGCCACCTTGCACAGAAAACTTTCAGCTGCTTAGCTTGTGGTGCAGCTGATTAGTCTGACACTTGGATTGCATCATTCTTTGCATCTTTGTTACTAAATGCCTAGTTTTCCAACCTGATCTCACTTAGAAAAAGGGCACGACTGGCCCTTGCATAGGACAAGCTGTGTTTTGAGGAAGGTGGTTTAAAAAAAAGAGAAAAGAACAAACAGAACCAAAACCCGAAGTCCCCAAACTTTGGTGGTGTTAGCAGAAATGGTTGCATGGTCAGGTGACTGCTGATTTTGCAGCTTGGCATTATTTTTAGGTGATCAATGGGGGAAGGATTATCTTCTGCACACTGTAGCTGTTGTATAGTTCCTGAGATGAAAGGATATACTTCAGTGACATGTTTTTAATGTTATAAAGCAATGGCTTTGTTTTAGAGGGCAAGGGCCTGAATTCATTGGCCAACAGTGTAGGGGAAGAAGATAGCAGAAAAAAAGAGCCCCAGGGGATGTCCCCTTTTGAGGTAGACAGCAATTCTGCCCCACTTCATCTGTTCCTCATTCACTGCCCAGAAAGCATAGCACTGGACAGGCTGCTGAGGAGCTGTAAGAGGTTGTTGGTGACTCCTGTTCACATACATCTGCCGTTACTCCTGGCAAACCACTCCTGCTACCTTTCCTGTTTTGGACACCTGGGCTGCTTCTTTAGCTAACAGTTATCTGTTTCCCTCTCGGAGGTAGAGGGATATCAGATACTACCACAAGCTCTTTCCTTGCAGGTAGCTTGTGACCTAAAGTGACATGTTACTCTTAATCCCAAGCTCTACTTGATATTGCGTGTATAAACCTGTAAAGCTGTGCCGCAGGCTCTTTGTGGTAGCTCAACGTTAAACTGTCATCTGTTTTACATCTCTCCTTTGCTGGAAGGGCTGTGAGCACAGAGGTCTCTGCAGAATTGCTTTATCACACTCCTGCTTTCTCCATGGTCATAGGTACGAAGATGCCTTGGTTCTGTTGCTGACGGAGGTGTTGAATCGGATCCAGTTCAGGTATAACCAGGCACAGCTGGAGGAGCTGGATGACGAGACACTGGATGATGATGTAAGGAGCAGAGCTGAACAAGGACAGCTGCAGGTTCAGATATTAACTGCTGCACTCGTTACAGCTGGAATGTGTTTTCCAAAGCTTGTGTTTTGGAGTACAGGCTAGATTGCTGCTTCACTCAGTTGTGTGTGTTTTAAGGTTTAAAGAAGCGTGAAATGCTTTTATCAAAAATGCATTTAAAGTTGCACTGAAAGGATACGGCCTTGTTTTTAACTTGGTTCTTATGGGGAAAAATATAGATATATATGTTCTGATTATCAGAAACATTAGCTGTCTGTGTCTGGTTGCTTTGGAATGTAAATGCAGAAATATCTTCAAGACAAAAAGCTTTAAGCTGTATATATTAGTGCTTTCATTTGAGCATATTTCTTCCAAGTCCGTATTGGTAAATATCATCTCAATCCATACTGATAACAGTAAAAGTAAAGTGAAGTAAGTGGCCAAAATGTTGGAGACCAGGGCATTAGAGGGCCACATCATGCTGCATGACAGATACCAGTCATCTGTGCAGTAATTGTGCTTGTGGCTTATCACCCCAGGGAAATGTAGGCATACAGGCCCAAAGAGTGGGTTGATAAAATTTATTCCCAATCAGGTGTCTGGCAGCATGTGAGACTTGGAAGAGCAGTATCTCTTCAGTATTTGGGTGTCTGCAAAAGTCAAGCTCTGGAAAGGAGTTAGCTGGTCCTGAGCATCGAGACCTAGTCTGCAGAAGGCCATCTGGGTCCATCTGGAAGTGCTGTGCTTACCTTGTTGTTTCTTCCCATAGCAGCAGACTGAGTGGCAGCGGTACTTGCGCCAGAGCTTGGAAGTGGTTGCAAAAGTCATGGAGCTCTTGCCAACTCATGCCTTCTCCACACTAGTAAGTAGTTATGCAGACCAAGAGTACAATGTGAAATGAGCACCAACTGCTGGAGTTTGTTGCAAGCTGTTTCACAGAGGCTACAGTGCCAAAAAAAAAAAAAAAAAAAATTAGGGAGATCTTCTTTTAGAAGCAAAAGCTTGGCAAAGGAGAGACCAGAAATCAAAATATTAAAAAAAAAAATGATGTTTTTTTTGGCTTTGTTGAATTTCTTGGTGTGTTTTGAAGAGCGTACTTCACAGCGAGCATCTGAGTCCTACTTGCTGGACACCAAGCTCTCTGGAAGTTCCCATCTCTCCAAGTGTAAATAAGTAATTGCTGTTTATCTTGGCCTTTATATTAGGAGGCAGCACTGTGAATCGGACAGATGAGTGTCATTAGGATTTTAAGGAGAGTGAAATCTTTGCTTAAATGAAAGGCTAGATACAAATGCTGAGAAGAGTGCCTCGGACAATAGGGAATTACATCTGATAAACACAGATAAGTGCTTCTCTCCAGCTGGTGTCAATGTTGTTGCTGGAATAAGTGTTGTAAAAGTTGCCTGGTTTTGTAGCATTATAATGGTTTCTGAGGAGGAGATTTCGAGGCTGTGAGCCAGCGGAGCCCAAAATTCAGAGTTGTTGGTGCCTTTTCTCTGGACAAGAAGAAAGGCAGGTATATGCAGTGAGATCTCAAAGCAAGTCTATTAATCCTGCTGGAAATACTGCATACCTAGACCTCTAAACCATATTCTCAAGAAGCAGAGAACATTGAACTGCTACAGAGCCAGAAGACACCTGACCTGAACTAAGCACCAGAAGTACATTACGAGAAACTCTGAAGTAGTGAGGAAAATAGTCCTCATCTGAATGTAAAGTTCCTCTGCAGCATGGTGGCATGGCATGAGTTAGCAAGAGGCAAACAAATGGAACAGCTGTTTCACTGAGCGCAGTGAGCATATGGGTCATACGGTGAAGAGCATGTGGCTTCCTTCAAGTAACACATTAACATGAGGAAGATGATCTGTTTTTTTTTAAATAGTTCTCCTAAAGTTATAGACAGACACTCAACTGTTAAATAGGCACAGTTAGAAAAATGACAGTGAATGCTTGAGCCCTGTTCGTTCTTGTACGCTGCGTGGTCTGGGAGATGTTCAAGAAGTTTTGCATGCTTTTCACAATAGTCCCTGCAGCGATGTTGAATGCAGTGGCTAGTCATCAGGAGCAAATAACTAAAACAATGTACTGCAGCTGCTGTTTGTCACATGCTGAGCAATGAAAGGCTGTAGTTCCTTGTGCTGATGGACGAGTGAACTTTCATAAATCCAACCTCTTCGAATGTGGTGACTTTGCCAATAGAAAATAAGTAGAATTATGGCAGAGCGTGAAAGGTTGGAAAATATTTTTCAGGTGGGATGTCTACAAGGAAAAGGTTGCCATGCCATCTTGTGTGTATGCAAACGCATTCAGGCACAAGGCAAATAATCCCCTAATATGTACCACTGAAGTACCTTGGCTGCTGAATGCTGGTTAGAAAGCTTCCGTGGTAGCATAACTTGTTGCTCAGCTGAAGTATCGCTAGGAACAGGCATGTTTGCTGTCAGTCCTGAATGATGGAGTTAGGATAATGCTCTGTGTTCCCAGACCAGGACGCATGACGACTGTGTTGTTTGTTCCCTTGGCTGTTTTCCCTATGGGACTTCAGCTGTTCTTGGTGCAGTCTGCAGCTTGCCAACAGAGTGGCTGCAGCGTTTGCCTTCTGTGTTCTGTGACAGGCACTGAACTCAGCTTCTTCAGTTGAATAATAGTTTAGTAGCTGCATTTTTGAGAAGCTAATGCTTTCGGGTTAGATGGATGCAGGGCAGGCTTCCTGTGCTCCAGGCTCTGCCTTCCCTTGGTTGCGTATCCCTGTTGTGTTTGGTTTGGGTTATGCATCCATCTGCATGTTCCTAGTGACGACATGCTACGCCATGCCAACCCTTATATTTGTCAGACCGCAATCTTGTTAGGCTGGTTGCTGGTATTTGTGGGAAAAGGAAAGCTAGCACAGGGAAGTGCCTTCAGGGTGGTGACTCTTCATTGTTTTCATGACAGCTGTAGAGACATAAGCTGCAGAATCAGCTCGAAGCTAGAAACTTGCCTTTCCTCCCTCCAAATGTCTTTTTGAAGATGTTAGGAAGAAATAGGAAAGCTGTTCTTTAACAGATTAATAGTAGAGTGTTAACTGTCTGCCAAGCCCCCAAATCATGCTCATTTTTTGTCTCTTCTAGTTTCCAGTTCTGCAGGATAACTTGGAAGTGTATCTGGGACTCCAGCAGTTTGTGGTCACTTCAGGGACAGGTAACCACCACCATCCAGCGCAAGTCCTCACTCTCTGAATAGCTGACTGCAAAAACACTACAGACCTAATTTAGTATTGCTTCCTCTTCATTTTGTTGATGATCTGAAATTCTTACCCCAATACATGTGGTGTGTAATGGCTCAGTAGTCAAACTCCAACAGCAAACAAAAATCTGATAATATGATTTTGTGTTGGAATGGTTCTTCACTTGCTCTGACACTTGAAATAAAGATACCATAGGTGTTGAGAGCAGATATGCAGCAGTTCAAAAAAAAAAAAAAAAAGCAAAAGAACTTCCAATTTTAAGATCACTTCAGACATCCCAGGTTTAGTAGTAATGCATGGGTTTTTTTTAATGCTGTAGCAATGATCTGTGTTAGAAGCTGTCAGGAGGAGTAGCTGAGAGGCAACTGGGGATTCAGAACTGGCTGATGGTATGCTGATGGTACATAAATGGCAAGCTTGTTGCTGAAATTGTAAACAATCTGAGATTAGATATAGGCAGTGGAAAGAAACAGATTTTCTTTGAAACATGTTGTCGCAGAACATGTTTACTTTTTTTTTAGTAAAAGGTCTGGTGTGTTTGGAGACCAGGTATACATGACTGAGCAGTAGGACGATTGCATAGGTAATAAGACTGGCAAATCTACTGATCTGGATGTTTTTCATTATCTGAGAAATATGAAAGTATATGACCACATTTCAAATTAGAAGCAAATGCACTCTTTCTCCAAATATGCTTCCACTGCTGGAACATCTATTGCAGTCTAGCCAGCAGAGGGAGTCTGGGTAATGACTTTCACAGAGCTGGGGTTGTTTTTTTTGATGTTGACTGATAACTAAAAAGGTTCCTGTCTGTATAGATATTAATACCAAATAGACGAAGAAAATTGTGTAAAAGGCTGAAATTGCTGGTAACATCAATTTCAATTAAAACAATTTAAAGAGAAATTTTAATTGTGGCAGTCAGAACAGCTGAACTTGTCTTACCCGATTTGAGTATTTCAGTCACTTGGACAGTGCTCAGTTTTGAACTGTGACCCACTGCCGAGTTAATTTAAGAAGAATGCTTGTAATGTAATTAGAATAAACTTAGCATTTCCTGTAGCTTTGTAATTAGGTTTCCCATCCCGAAGAGCTGTATTTATTAGTCACAAGGTTACATGCTTTTTGAAGTATGAGTTTTCAGACTGCTAGGCTCTTGCTCAGTGGCTATTAGCACAAGTGAATGTGTACACGTGTGTCTTCTGGATTCACTTCTAATAAACCAAAATGTCATTTCAGGTCACAGACTGAACATCACTGCAGAGAATGATTGCCGTCGTTTGCACTGCTCCTTGAGGGACCTGAGCTCCTTGCTGCAGGCTGTTGGTCGTTTAGCAGAATACTTCATTGGGGATGTGTTTGCTGCCAGGTTCAATGATGCTCTTACAGTGGTGGAGAGGTAGGTGTGGAAAGGGGGGTGTTACGTTCATCAGTGCTAAGTTTCTCAGGTGGCTTTTTAACCCTTAACCAAAGAAATAACTAGTAGGAGGGATTAAATCAGTCACTGGAAAGGTGGAAGTACTTTTTTTCCAGCATCTGCATTTGTGATGCACTGCAGTGGGATGTAGATTATGGAGGCACTAAGGAATATGGTTTAGTAATGGGACTTGGTAGGTCAGGTTGATGGTTGGCCTTGATGATGTTGAAGGTCTTTTTTCAATCTAGATGATTCTATGATTACTTCAGAGTTATCCCTGAAAGCTAAATCACCAAAATCTCCTTTCTTAAAAAGATCTGTGAAAACTGGAAAGCAGACGACATTTGATTCTTCCCCTCCAAGAAACTTAATTAGTGCCTAGTTTCAAATTGCAGAATTTCAGGGCTATACACAGCTGCCTTTGTTACGTGGTTTCACCTCCATGCAGGAACATCATATTTGTTCCATCTTATCCCAAACAAGGAAATAGGCTCTAAATTACTCTTAGTAAATGGTTTAAATCTAATCTACATATTAGCTAAATATTGACACAGGCTTGTCAAGAGCTGCATTCAGATAAGACGTGCAAGTGGGCTTGTACATGTGTGTATCTCTCTTGCAGTCTCTTTGCACTACCAGTTATGTATTCACTTGCAGGTTGGTAAAAGTAACGCTATATGGGTCCCAAATTAAACTGTACAACATTGAAACTGCAGTACCATCTGTATTGAAGCCTGACCTGATCGATGTGTGAGTATGAGATGTGCACTACATATGATTTTATACAAATTTGGTACCTGTGTGGGATAAAGGAAGCTTTGGGTCTCCTAGATCTGGTGCTCTAACTACTTGGCTTGGCAAATGTTCTGAAAATCGTGATTGTTCGCTAACCACAAGGGCACTTGCTGACAGCAGCTGAACTTTACCAGTATTTTGGACCACTGTTTCCTCAAATTGATGTACTCAGATTATTTAAAGAAAAATATATTTGTGATCAGAAGTAAAAATGACCATTGCATTAGCTCTAAAAGCAAACCATTATTCTGCTGTGTACTAATGGCTGTAAAAGCTCAGCTCTTTTGCAGTATGATTAGATGGTAAAATAAGTGTTAGAATGGTAGTATTTTAAGAAATAGATCCATTTTAAGAAATTATTGGTATGTAGTTTGAGGCTTATGGATTTTATTTTTTGCTACCAAAGTCAAAACTATGACTCAGGTAAAGATGTTTTTCTTAGTATAAGGTTTTAAGTCCTTGGCTTCCAAAACAAATGTATGCCTTCCAGCAACGCAAACCGTTTCTGAAACCAGTGAATGCCTTTGATCCAGAAGTTGACATTAAGTATGAAATCTTGATGCCGCTGGTAATAGAACATCACTCTAACGACCTTTTAGAGACCTTCCATTCTTAACGGTTGTGTTGTACAAACCTGTTACCTGCCAGCTGGCATTTTGTGAGCAGAATTTAAGGTTGTGCTTTTAAACATGTCAAGTGCTTGTTCTTCCTTCTGACTGTATGTATAGGAGCTCCCTGAAAACCCACACTAGACTGAATTTCTCCTAATAATCCTGAGTTACTAGCACTGAGTTTTATGCAGATGATGTTCCTTTACTACTGCCTTCCCTTTCTGGTTTAAAGTAACTCAGGAGGCTTTTTCCATGATATGTTAGTTAGGGGTTTTCATCCTTTCCTCTTGGGTCCAATGTCCTTGAAGAAAATTGTGATCCATTTTCTAATGCTAGGCTAAAAAAGGTACATTGTCAAGTATTTGGAGGACACCTGTCTGATCCCTAAAGAATCACCCTGACTCAAAAAATGTGAAACGGCACTCTGCCAAAAGTATATAATTATAAAGTATAATTATAGTCAACCTACCAGTTGATAATAATTTGACCTTATCAGCTTATACTGTTGGTTTAATACTATTGCTCAGTGGACAAGTCCAGTTACAGCACACCTTTAAATATGCCTTGAATTTACAGGGTCCAGGATGAAGAAAGATTTTAGGCCATGTAACTAACATAATCACAAGCAATGCATCTGTTCTCACTTAGTCAAAGAATGGGAAACAGACCTTAAATATGTTAAGGCTGGGGGGTGGAAGGGAGAGAAGATATAAAGGAAAAGAGCTGATTCAGAAAAAAAGACTTCATCCTGCTATTAAAAGCAAAATGTTGAATATACTTCCTTATTTTTGCCCATTGTGCATAAACCCACTGGACTTGCTGACAAACGATGTGTTCGGGAGGTGGTTGATGCAGACCTGGAAGCTGCATACCATAGATGACTGAGATCTTAAATGCAGACACTGTAGTGGGGACACGTGCACATGGGAGAATCTTTATTTTTGGAGGGAATATTGGTATTCATAGGCTCTTTTCAGTAAAATCTGCAGCATAGGGATTTGTTGCATGGGATACTTGCAATTGGGCAATGTGTTATATAGACTGACAACCGTGTGTGACCAGATGCCTAAAGATTTCTAAAGGCAACTGCATTGTCCCCTCTTCCCACTAATCAAGCAGGCAAGTGACGTGAATCTTGTGCTGCAAGGTTAGGGAATATAGGAAGTGATTGCAGGAGTACCTGAAACTAGGTTGTCGTGGCACTTGCCGTTCTGCAGCCTCCGGCTGTGTGAATTGGTGGTAGCTTTCCCTTTCCGTGCCCGTTCCTGCACAGGGCTGGGAAGTCTGCAGAATCACATGCTGCTATAAATTGCTTTTAAATTTAGTAAGAGCAGAGGACTTTCTGAATCTGAGCAGAGGTCCCGGATCTCTTCAGGTGCTTAAATATGATGAGGAAGACTTCTGAAAAGAAATAAAGATACCATTCTGCAGTCCTAACCTAATGCTCACTGGCACAACAATCCTCCCAAGCCAGCGTAATACAGCTTCAAGCCGGACAAGCGGCTGTTCCGCTTGTGCGCGTGTTGCACGTGTGTCTCTGACCCTTGTTCTCCTCCTCTGTAGCCACGCGCAGTCCCTGGCAGCACTGCAGGCCTACTCGCA
This sequence comes from Anseranas semipalmata, assembly GCA_013399115.1. Taxonomy (NCBI): domain Eukaryota; kingdom Metazoa; phylum Chordata; class Aves; order Anseriformes; family Anseranatidae; genus Anseranas; species Anseranas semipalmata. The sequence goes on along the minus strand of VXAA01002804.1, from coordinate 93,576 downwards.
CTGGCTAGCGCAGTTCTACAGCGAAGTTCACCGGCAGAACCCGGAGCAGTTCATCTCTCTCGTCTCCACCGCTCTGGAGGCAATCACACCCCTCATCAGTTCTAAGGTACTTTTGTCAGTGCCGCGCTGAGGGCTGGGGCTGGGCGTCCCTGCAGAGCAGGAGGCTCTCAAGCAGCGGTGCAGTTGCGTTCAGGTGTTGAGCAGCCTGCTCTGAACCACACTGCGGCTCGGTGTGAATCAGTGTGAGAGCTGATGTGCCTGCCAGAGCCACAGCAAATGTCTCATGCAAGGCTGAGACGAAGAACAATGCTGAATAACAGTACTGTGGGGCAAGCTAATATGAGAGTAAGCAATTTACAGGCATATCAAGTCAGATCAATGATTTTATAGCTTGAAAGCAGGGAAATATTTTTCCTACAGTATTAGGAGGAATGACCTGTGTTCTGATGGGCAAATAAATAGAATAGAATAGTTGTATGATTCTGCTTGGAAGGGACCTACAGAAATCATGGTCCAACTGCCTGACCACTTCAGGGCTAACCAGTAGTTAAAGCATGTTATTAAGGACATTATCCAAATGTCTCTTGAACACTGACAGGCATGGGGCATCAACCACCTCTCTAGGAAGCCTGTTCCAGCATTTGACATTTCTAACCCTCCCAGTAAAGAAATACATATAACTGTTTTACTTGCAAAACCTGGTAACGGCAACTCGCTGTGCTGTCACCAGTGCCACACCATATGGTGCTGGTGGTGTTACTGGGCAGCCTGACCACGTGCCCCCTCTTTCAGGTGCAGGAGAAGTTGCTGCTGTCTGCGTGCCACCTGCTAGTCTCTTTAGCCACCACAGTGCGACCAGTGTTTTTGATCAGCATCCCTGCAGTACAGAAGGTGTTCAACAGGATCACAGACACTTCTGCTCAGCGGCTTCCTGATAAGGTGATTTTTGTCTGAAACATGAAGAATGTAGTAGGTGTCCTTGGGATGCTGTGCCTCAGTTACTGTAGTGAAGTATGACCTGGGGTTGGGGGATGAGGGGCAGCAGTTCTGTGTTTTGTGTATATCCCGGAATCATAGTGACAGTTTGTCAACAATTGTCTATCTCAAGCAACAGCATAAGGAAAAAACGCAGTTGCAACTCTTAGATCTTATTCCTTTCTCATTAGCTGAGACAGTCTCTGACTGCATTGCCTTTACAGTACCAGCATGTTGATTCTGACATATGGAAAGGGTTTTCTGTGAAACTCGTTAGCATTCCACATACCTCACTCCAAATTAGTATTTGTATTACCGAAGTACTGCAGAGCCACAGTGGAGGCTGGGATACTGTTGTATCGTGCACTAGCATGGAGTGCTAAAGTGCTGTACAAGCATACATGGTTGCTGTGTAAACCAGACAAAGAGCAGTGAAAGTGGCATCATCTTTGTTTTAGACACATAAAGAATAGAGTTTTCCTGCTGCACAGGAGGCTGGACAGAGCTGGGAGCTGGTTCCAGCTCTTAAGACGTGGGGCTTTGTTTCTTCTACTTGCAGAGATGCTAGTTTTCACTTAGGCTCAACTGCTGTTGAACTCTTTCCTCAAATAGTGAGCACTGCTGGATGTCTTGGACAGCTGTAAAATGTCAGTCTGGGGTTGTGCTCTACAAAAAAGAGCAAAACCTACCTACAAAGTGGGTAGCAAACATTGTAAGATCTTCTCTTTGCTTAACATCTCGTTGCTTCTAGGCCCAGGTGTTGGTGTGCAGAGCGCTGTCAAATGTATTGTTGCTGCCCTGGCCAAATCTTCCAGAGAGCGAACAGCAATGGGCAGTTCGCTCCACCAACCATGCCAGCCTAATCTCTGCCCTCACAAGGGAATACCGCCAATTAAAATCCAATGCTATCTTGCCACAGAGGAAAGTGCAGCTGGAGGACAGTAAGTACCAAGTTCCTTAGTGTGTGCTGTCCTCTGACAGTTGCAGTGTGAAGTGCTGATGGGAGTTATTAAGCTGGTTTTCCAATAACTATTTCAGGTGAGAAACTGTTCAGCATAAGAGGTCGGACACAAAAGGAGCAATTAACTTACTTTTTCATAAGAGACACTTCTTCTACGGGTGTGTAAAGGGCACTTTCACCCCAGGTTGCCTGTAAACTATTCCATCAAAGTGCTGTCTTCCTCAGTTGTTCAGGCAAAGTGGGATCGAGTTTGTAATAATAACTTGAATTGTAATGATTGTGTTGGGAATACTGAACAGCCTAATGCTGGGACTACCACACTGTAATACTAGATACATTGACTGGAGGCGGTGTTAATGAAGATTATGGTTGTAAAAGCTTAAAGGGGAAAATAAGAATTTCATCTAGACTTAGGAAGTACTGTAGAGGGTGTATATATATATAGGAGGAGAGCCCTGAAATGATGTATTGGGACTGCTTTTGGGTGTGTCTTGTCTTTTTTCTTTTCTTTTTCTTTTCTTTTTTTTTTTTTTGAGAATCACTTGTTTATAAGTATGCTGTGTCACAGCTTCTGACAAACCTGACATGCTGGTCAGCTCTGTGCAGGGAGAGAGAGCGTGGGAGAGGGTTGTTTGAGCCTCGCAAGGAGAATATCAGCAGACTGCTCGCATGGTTTTGAACTGAGCTTGTTCAGTTCTGCCAACATTTGGGTTAGTTTGTACAGTGATTGTGTATCACTCCAGTTGTTACTTGCAAAAATAGAAATCTGCAGGATATTTTGCTATCATAATGTGCTTCTATTTTCTTGGTTAGTTTTTCTTTATCTATAGCGTGTTGGAAATAATACTGTTTTACAGCTCCCTTCAGTCTCTGCACCTTAGTGCTCAAGCAGTGGGTGCATCTATAGGGCAGTAAGCCTGTATAATTTAAGATAGCAAGTTGCCACAGTTACTTAATTGAGCCTGTTTGAACATTTAAAATGTGAACATGCATTGGAAACATCTTTGACTCCAGCCTGAGCTTGGTGTATATGCTACCTTGTGTGTTGTTCTAGGTAGTGTGTGTGTGAACTTGATTTCTCTTCATTTTTTTTGCCTCTGAGTAATTTTGACGTATACAGGAAGTATCACCTCTCTCATTTTGCAGCCAAAGTAATCATCCATCAGACGCTCAGCGTTTTAGAAGATATTGTAGAAAGTATCTCTGGAGAATCCACCAAGTCTCGACAGATCTGTTATCAGTCGCTGCAAGAATCCGTGCAGGTCTCACTAGCCCTCTTCCCAGCTTTCATTCATCAGTCAGGTATAACCATAGGACAGGCTTTAATGCTGTGAGTAGCTTTATGACCTACCGATAACATCCAAAGTCCATCAGCCTAGAATTATGGTGTTCATGTGAAGTGTGTGGGTTTGCTGTACCTAAGTGTAATGTGAGTCTGTACTGCTGGGTGGGCTGGGCTGATTCAGAACAGGAAAGGGGGATCTTCTCTGTCATCTAGGATACAGTCATGAAGGCTTGTCACACTTCCAGAAGATGGAGATGGCCTGTGTTGTGTTCAGCAACGAAGAGCAATGGAGCTGTTTGTGAGCACAAAAAAAAAAGTTTTTTTTAAAATACTCTGACTATGTTTGTCACTTACTTTATCTCCAGAAGCTTGAAGACAAAGAGGAGTAGCTCTTGTCAAATTTGGCCGAATGATTATTTTTTATTACCACTGTAAAGGAAAGGCAGAGATGTAACCAGGACTGCTGCTTAGCAATCTTGTGGCCAGCTACTTACGTTTTGTATCCCATCGGGGTAGCCTGTGTGCCCAGGACCACAGCAGCTTTATGAAGAGCCAGGCATTCCAGAAAAACTTTTGGAGCTAGGTGGGATTTTCTCAGTGAAGCAGGCCTGTGGGGAGGCAAAACAAAGAAATAGAGGATCCAAGACAGCAAGCTGATGCTGTGACTCCAGTGAATTGCTGTCTTCAGTTGCGTGAAGCTGCTATCCTGTTCTGTGTTGGCTGTAAAGGGCTGTATGAAGTAGGACTTGAGCAGTTACAGCTTACCATGGCTATTCAATAAAACACGTTGGGACTGATGGAGAATTCGCTGAGGTGCTGACCAGCCCACTGCACCACCATGAAAATTACTTCTGAAGTCAGAAGGATCTTTTCAGTTCCTGCCAAAAAAAAAAAAGCTGGATTCTGTTCTCCTGGCCACCCCAAGCTGTATAGCTGTTTTGGATTTCCTTGTGTTTCCTGTTAACCCTGTACGTGCAGCGAACAACTGGAGGTCAGCCCAGGCCACTGAAGAGCTTTCTCCAAGCGGTCTGTGTAGGCAGACCAGACAAAGGGCCCTTGCTGATAACATCGTATTTGTTCTGAATTGTTTGGTGCTGGCTATACTTGTCCCTGCCGGTCTTCAGAAATGTACAAATAATCTTTAAGCCCTGTAGTACCAGCTATTGGTTTCAGTTTCTAATAGCAACACTGCTGCTATATTCCCAAGAATAAAGGGGATTCCCTGTATAGGAGGAACAGATCTCACATAAAAGACTACTTGATGTACTTGAATGTTGCCTTAACGTGGTCTTTTAACTCTCCTATTCTATCCTAGATGTGACGGATGAGATGCTGAGCTTCTTCCTCACTTTGTTTCAAGGACTGAGGGTGCAGATGGGAGTGCCTTTCACTGAGCAGATCATACAGACCTTCCTAAATATGTTCACCAGGTACTGTCTTGTGTTGGTTGCTTTTCCTGTACCCTCGGGGTGATTTATCTTGGTCAGCTAACAAAATAGGTCCCTGTCCCAAAAGAGTATAATGTTTCCTCTGTGTCCAGGGCTAAATCTGAGGAAAACGCTTCCAAGCTTGAAGTGACCCAGTCCATGCACATCAAGTACACAGACCATCATGCAATTTCAGCTTTCCCACAGACTTTCTAGTCTTGGAAGTGTGTGATACTGAACTGGACTCTGACATTACCTGTTAGCTCCTACCTAATGTCTGTGTGCACCCCAGTTGTCTCTAAAGCTTTTGTTGGGAAAGGGTGTTGATCAATCCTCAGTCAAGACCTAGCTTCCTTCTGTGGCTTAATGTACTTGGTCTGTATTAGTTGGGCAAGCTTAGAGGCAATATCTGCTTTCCTTTAAATTAGGTAAGCATGCAGATCGCAGGGAACGTTCTTATACAACAACTTCATTTTTTTTGTTGCAGAGAGCAGTTGGCAGAGAGCATTCTCCATGAGGGCAGCACTGGCTGTCGGGTGGTGGAGAAGTTTCTGAAAATTCTGCAAGTGGTGGTACAAGAGCCAGGCCAAGTATTCAAGCCTTTTCTACCCAGCGTCATCTCACTGTGCATGGAGCAGGTCTACCCCATCATTGCGGAGGTAGGACTGTTCTCACACAAGGTGAAGGAAGAAGGGCAAGGGAAGGCATTGCTGAAGGTGTGGGAGCAATGGAGCTTTTCTTGATTTCCAAGAGCTGTAAATGTCAGTCCCTGTGCAGTTGGGTGACTAGACAGTAGGAATTGGAAGCAGCGTGGGTGGAGGATTTTGTCAGGAATTGTGTAAGACGCTAAAATTACAGACGTGCTCAAATCAGGAGGTAAAACTCAAAACTGAATGATGTGTTCTTAGCATGATCCAACAGTTGCTGAGTTTGATGCCTTCCTTAGTAGGAAATGCTTCGTTCTGGTACCTTGGCTGCAAAGCACTGCCCTTGGTGGCCAGCAGACGGGGTGCTGTTAGCAGTGGGATCTAGTGGATAAATGGGATTCCAGCACAGGAGCCTGTTTTGAGTTGTTTGTTTTTCTTTCCTCCTAGCGCTCATCTCCTGATGTGAAAGCAGAATTGTTCGAGCTGCTTTTCCGGGTCCTCCATCATAATTGGCGGTACTTCTTCAAATCTAGTGTTTTGGCCAGTGTCCAAAGAGGAGTAGCAGAAGAGCAGATGGAGAACGAAGCACAGTTCAGTGCCATTATGCAGGTAACTGTTACAGTTGTCTAAGCGCCTGTTCTGTAATGGAGCATGTGCTGCTTGTGGCAGCGCTTTAGACATGTGGCTGATTGGGATTAGACAATGTCTTGAGTGAGGTTTTGTGTGTAGGAACTGCTAAAAATCAAAATACTTCTAAAGCCATCTTGCTGATCTGCTTATGAGGCATAGTGCCTCACTTAACATTTCTTCCTCACTCCTGCTAATTCCTTTCCATGCCTACATCCTTTGTCTGGACCTAAGTTATTACTTGTTCTGACCCATTTACTTCTGTTATGAGTCTTTTAGTTAGTATTAGGACAAATTGCCGATGCAGGAAAGTTTTCCAGAGACCAAGATGTCCTCTGATTTTATACAGAATCATAGAATGGTTTGGGTTGGAAGGGACCCTTAAAAACCATCCCCTACCATAAGCAGGGATATCTTTTGCCGGATCAGGTTGCTCAAAGCCCTGTCCAACCTGACTCTGAACACCCCCCATGATGGGGCATCCACAACTTCTCTGGGCAACCTGTCCTAGTGTCTCACCACCCTCATCATGAAAAATGTCTTATATCTGATCTAAATCTACCTTCTTTTAGCTTAAAACCACTGCCCCTTGTCCTGTCAGTACAGGCCCTAGTAAAAAGTCTTTCTCCATCTTTCTTACAAGCCCCCTTTATATATTGAAATATATATACATGTATGTTCATATATGAACTCGTTCTATATTGTTCCATTGGATCTGGTAGGGAATGGTCAGTGGGGTAATTCTGTAGGCTATGACCTGAGGAATAACCAAGGCAGAGGCAGAATGCTTGCACATATACAATGAGTACCAGTCTTCTCAGGTTGGGGAATTTGGATTTCAAGAGCAACAGACTGTATTCCATGTGTTACTTAGGTCAGAGCTGACCATATGAGTTCTTGTGCAGCTCCTAGAAGAAAGAACTGTCTCAAAAACAGGTAGTGCAACTAAAAGTAAAATCAGAAAAAAAAGCAGCCTCCTAATCAGTCTGTTACAGACTACCTGGTGTGGGGTCCTTCACCTCCAGCCCACATCGGTGTAAACACGAGCACGCTTGCACCATGCTCTGGAAGCTCAGAGCAGAGCTTGCTAGTCAGAGGGCAATGAACGCTGGAGCAGAGGGCCAGGTGCCTAGGCTTGAGGAAGGAGGGCTCTTTGCAGAGCTGCCCTGTCCTGGGGTGCTTGTGGAGATTTGGTGCCTTCCGATGTACACGTGAAGAGGGAGCTCTTGCACTGTACGACAGGAACTATATTGGTATTTCTCTCTGGGCTTTCCTTATCTTAGTATCTTTGATGTCAATGAGGCCTGAGCTGGTCCCTGTGCAGGGCTGTCCAAGCATCTTTTCCTCCTGTAGTGGTGCAAGACTTCCAAACTTGCCTCAGCGTATTGTGGCGTGTTTTGTTTTTGTTTTCTTTTTTTTGGAGGGAGAGGCCATTTACTTGGTAATTTCAGTATGAACTGCAAGCTGGTTGACAGTACTGGGCTAGTTTTACCACTTGGATGCTGTTGTTTTGATGCCAAACTTTAATGTTCTGTAAATGTTCTCTAGTGCAAGAGCAGCCAGCGTTTTGTGTTTAGGATATTACTAGTTTGCGTGCTGGTTTCCACAGGAGGTCTAAGTTCAGAACTAGCTCAGTCTTGGAAAGACTTGGGCTGTTTTCGTCTGTCTACAATAAATGGCATGTGTCTCAAACAATGACGCAGTATTTCCATAGGAGATCTGTAAATGGCTTCTGTGTGATGTTGGGGTGAAAATGTTCTGCGTGGCAGGTTTGATATTCGTTATGGTATCGGTCCCCTCCCTTCAACTCTACTTTGTTCATAGGCATTTGGCCAGTCCTTCCTGCAACCTGACATTCACCTGTTCAAGCAGAATCTCTTCTACTTGGAGACACTGAACACCAAGCAGAAGCTGTACCACAAGGTGGGTCCAAATTGACCAGTGCATGCTGTGCGTGGCAGGGGGCAGGTGCTGTTCTGGGACTTGCTCAGCAGGGAATTGAGTCACGGTGAAGGAAGCTGTGCTAGGCAAAGTGCAGTTACAGGCTAGGGCTTTCCAATCCAAGGGGGCTGGGAACTGCTTCGTGATAGTGGAAAGCTGTCTTTCAAGCTTTCAAATGGTTCACAAACTGACAGTCAGGATGTGGGGGCTTGTTTATCACATCCTTTGCTGTGATTATGATGAGGACATTGCTGGTCAGAGTGGCACTGGCATCTCCCTGGTACTGCTGGGCTGGACACAGGAGGAATCCCAACTCTTGCTGGTCAAAGCAAGCCTTGATTTGTGCCCTCCTGTGGCAGTGAGGGAAAGCAAAGAACACACACAGTGACAGTGTGATTTGTCTGAAGAAGTAGAAATTGGTGGATCAAGTAGATCATCAGCGAGACAGTGGCAGAGTCTCCCCATCATTCTTGTCTGGATCAGCAGCAGGGTGTTTAATTTGCAGTTGGGTCACTGTCAGGTGGTTGTCCACTGCTGTCATGTAGGACCCATCCTCCAGAGCCTCTAATTTAGACTTGTTAGCGGCTGTCATGAAGAACTAGGGTTGCAGTCCAGGGTCTTGCCCTTCTGGTTAGTCTATGAAGGCAGAGCTTTCAGGTTTGTATCTGTGGTCACAACTCAAGGACAGTCCATCATGTTAACAGCTGCCTGTTGCAGACTTTCAGGCAGCTAGCCAGGTTCCCCAGGAACTCTGGCTGCTTTCAGGAGCACTGGGCAGGGCTAAAACTGGCTAGGGTTTAAATGGGACTTGATGCAGTTTCCTTAAATGCCAATGTTTAAAACTTGAACCAGACATGAGATAAGTGTGGCCAAATTCATAGTTAATTTCGAAGCAGATATTCATCTAGTTAGTTGTAGCCATTTGTGATCTTGGCCTGCCTCAGACTGGAAGATTATCTCTGTGCTCACAAGAGCTTGCAGACCTCACTGGTAGCTCAGAAGCTGCTGGTGTTGAAGTTGACCCAGTGCAGCCGTGCTCATGTGCCTGGTCTGACCTCGATGAGTTTGTGCTTCAGAAGCGATGTGCTGGCTGCTGTGGTGCCTCTTGTGGGAGGAGGGTTGCTGGTGTGAAATGCCTAACTGTGTCCTTCTCTCACCGTGCAGAAGATCTTCCGGACAACCATGCTGTTCCAGTTTGTGAATGTGCTACTTCAGGTGCTTGTCCACAAATCGCACGACCTGTTGCAGGAGGAGATCGGTATTGCCATCTACAATATGGCCTCAGTGGACTTTGATGGCTTCTACTCAGCCTTTCTCCCTGAGTTCCTGGCCAGTTGTGATGGTGTGGACTCGAACCAGAAAAACGTGCTGGGAAGGAATTTCAAAATGGACAGGGTAAGAAGGGGGAATGCTGCAGAAGAGCGCAAGTATTCCTGGGATGGGCAGTGTTTTTCTCGTAGAGCATGCTGGTAGACAGCCACAGGCTTCTCAGAGCAGTGTTTTGAGGCAGTACCCCTTTTGCTGCAAACGCTTGCATAGTCAGCAATGCCAAGTCTAGGATTTTTCACTCTAGGTAGCAAAGTTGCCACCTCATCTCTTGGACTGCCTTATTCTGTGGGAATTAGGGAATATGGTAAAATCAGGGGATTAGACTGATGTTTGCTAGAGTGGGACACTCAGATCCTTGCCAAAATCTTGCTGCAGCTGCTAGCCAGATGTTTGAGGGTTACAGTGAAGACGACAATGGAGTAGCTGCAACTGGGGGAGTCTGTAACCTCCCTGGGGGGGTTGTGGGACACAGGAGCCTTGGCAGGAGCGCACTGAGCAGTTGCCGCTGCACATGGCCGTGTCGTGACCATTCGTGTTGTGCCTGAGTGCACGGTGAGGAGCAAGTGCCACGAACAGAGGCTGGTTCTCTGTAGTCAGCTCTCTGCTTGGAGCAGCCTTGTTCCCTGTACGTGGGTTGCAGAAGGTTTCCTGGGCTCAGACACTGGAGAAAATAGTCTGTTATTCTCATGTATGAAAATACACGTGGGTGTTTGGCCTTCCCAGTGCCTTTCTGTTCTCTGCTGTCTCTCAGTGCTTGTAGGTATTATTCTGTTTGCAGTACAACGTGTTGCTTGATCTTTTCCAGGATCTGCCATCGTTTACCCAGAATGTGCACAGACTGGTGAATGACCTGCGCTACTACAGACTCTGCAATGACAGTTTGCCCCCTGGAACTGTGAAACTATAGTTACTGCACTGGACTCGTGTTTTGATCACTGTAGGGAACGGATCCATGTTTCGTTTTGCCACCACCTTCTCTCCTCCCTGGTTTTGTCAGTCCTGCAGGACACGGTGTCTTGCAGTTGGGCACATCTTCTTGGATTCATGCACCACGCTTCCTTCTTCTCTCCCAACCTAAAGGCCCCCAGCTGGAGTCAGCACTGTCTGCAGGATGTGTCGTAACGCCCAACCGCAGGGCATCTCAGCTGTACGGAAAGTCCTCTTGCCGGGGTTTTGTTCGACTAACGTAGCACTTTGTTGCGTCTGGAGATTTCTGTGGAGTTGTCTTGAGAGATCTTGTGCGTATCAATCATGAGGCAGAAGCGCCAAAGACTACTTCAGACATTCGTACCTTCATGTCATTCCACCTTCCTGCCCCTGCCCAGCTCTTGGAGGAGGAGGAGACTCGTGATGTTGGGACTGTTTTGGCACTTCTGTCACTCCCTTTGTTTTTTAAATTGCCTTGAAAAACCTCCCTGCTTTTTGTGGGGATTAGAGACTTTTTTTGTTTTTTTAAACGTTTTCTCATCATTCCATTGTGATACTAAAACAACATGCTTAATGGAAATAAAGTGCTTACTTTGTTGTTTTAAGTACCTTCTAATTTGTTTTAGTTTCCATGCAGGCCTGTCACCAAAACGTGTTTTGTGCTGCAGGTGGGGATCTGCAGCCCCTACCTGCAGTCAAGCCAGAGGACAGGCAGCAGGCACCTGCACTGCTTCACTGCCTGGTTTGCAGAAATGCCTCGTGCAGGCTCCCTGCGCGTCGGTCTGTGCTCCGCGAGCAGTCTAGCTGCTCTTGAGAGCTGCTGTGCTGAACTGGTGCAGAGCAGCGCGACTTCTTTCTCCACTCTCATTTTACATACCACCTGTGTTCCCTGTTTTCTGTTCACCCCTGTGGTGATCTGTCTGTTCCCTCCAGCAGTCTGTTGTCTGTATTGATCAAGAGCTGCCTGCAGGCAGAAAATCTCATAACTCACAAGGTTGCATCCTAGGATGCCTGAGCCAAAGGCCAGCTGCTGGCCAGAGTGACCTGCTACTGGCATTGCAGCATAAGGCTACAGTCCCAGTCCCTGCTCAAACTGGACCAGATTTTGTGGGGCTCGTGAAGTCTGATCATGCAGCTGGGAGCCACCTGTCCCTGAAGTCTCTGGTCAGGTAGCCAGTGCAGAGCATTAAATCAGTCCTGCTCCTCTGCTGTTTGCTCTTTGCAGTTACGAGGGCAGCTTCAGCAAGGGTTGCGTGGTGGGAATAGCTCCTGTCCTCGTGCAGGCCTGGAGCAGTTGTTCAGATCAGCGTGTGTTCTCCCCAGAATGTTCATAGACATGGACAGGAGGTGAGATGGCTGCGTATGGGCAGCTGGAAGGTCTCAGGGGTGAGGTGGAGCATGGGGACCGCTTGCTCCACAGTTCCTTTAGTTAGTGTTTTTAAAAACATCTCGCAATGCACACATTTACTGTTGGGAGATGATGTTTGGATAACCTGTGTCCAGTTGGAGCCGTGCATCCAGGCTGCCTGAACTGGGACTGTGCTGTCTGTGGGCTTTGTACCCTGCAGCGAGCAGTTGGAGAGATGAACCAGAGTCCAACCTGCAGAGGACCTGTGCCACCAGGTCTAGTCCCTGTACCTGAGGGCTGTGAACTGTTGTCCGCAGAGGTCCTCACGGGGGTGTGAAGAGCAGCCTGGTGACGTTAACGTGAGGACCGCAGTCCTGCTATGTTGTCAGAATTCTTGTGCATCCTGTCACTGCTACTGGAAGTCCTCTTGTGGAGAAGTCGGGAGGGCATGGATGCTGGTTCTGTTTGTCCTGCTGGAGCTGTGTGGGTTTGGGTACCCTCAGGGACCTGGCTGATCCTGCAGTCTGTGGGGGCCACCGCTGCAAGATGGGGCTGGCTTGGGAAGGGGCAGCTGGGGCTTCACCTGCTCCTGCCGCAGCTCTGCTCTGAGCACGGCGCTCTGGGCCGGTGCTTCTCTTTCTTACAAAATGTTTGGTTGATGGTGGCTGTTTGCTGACAGAGGGTGAAAGTGCGAGTGCGTGTTTTTCCCTGGCTATGAGCAGCTGATCAAGGGCAGCAGCTGGAAGGGGGCCAAAGCCCAGGTTGGAACCTGCAAGCCTTTGTGCTAAAAACTGATTCTTCTTTGCTGGTCATCACCTTAAGTGCTTAGTCTAACTTCTCACAAGTCCATAGACAAGGACAAAAATGCTCCCAGACCTTGCCTGTAGCAGTGCGCTGGGTTGAGGTTCCCAGGCTCTTCCCCATGCTGGAGGCAGTAAGAGTCACGCTGGGACAATTACAGCTGTCACTGTCTCACTGAGGTGCTGAGGGGCTGCTGCTGTCCCTGTGTGTCCCAAAGGCGGGTCAGTTATGGGGCTGGTGTCTCAGGTGCGCTGTCTCATCGCCCCATTCCTGAGGATGAGGAGCAGGAGGATGCCAACGCACTTGGCTCCAGGCTGGTCCCTCAGCCGTGCTCTGGGGTACGTGGGGCAGCAGGGGAGCACGCTGCTCTGTATGTCTCTGACTGCTTTAATCTTCCCCGAAGCCTCTCCTTCCTCCTTACTGTCACCCCACCACCCCTCTGTGCCATGGGTGTGCTGCAGAGCAGCCCTTTCCCCCTTAAGGCTGGGTGGCAGCAGCTTCTGGCCAGCAGAGAGAGGCCGTTTAGCAAGAGCTGCCCATTGATCTGTTTGCCTGGGGGGAAGCTGGGCCAGATATGGTGGCAGATTTGTTGAGCAGTCCCTGGGCATGTGTGGGGACCCTGGTCCCCTGCTGCCTGCGATTTGGGGAGAAGGAGGTGGGGAATGAGAGCAAGCCTGTGTTGGGGACAGGCTCGTGCCCAGCTTCCCTTGAGGCCCCCAGCTTCTGCAGGCACATCAAGTGCCTCTCCCATGCGGTGTCTTGGGAGGGGTGGGTATAGGGGAAGCTCGGCTGAGGCTGGCTCCACAAACCAGCCCCCCAGCAGCGCGGGCTGGGGTCTGCACCCCTGGCTGCAGCACTGCCTGTGCCCTTTGCAGTGGATGCTTCGTGCCTCTGCTCCCCACCGCTGCCTCCTGGGCCGAGGGAAGGGGCCCTGCTGCCTCCCTGCCCGTCCTCCGGCCATGCACCGGGCTCGGGCCTTTCCCAGCTCCCCGCAGCCTTCAATGAGGCCCGGAGCCGGGCGGGGGCTGCCCGGTGCCGGGGGGGGGCTGGGTTGCTCCAAAGCA